>QFEA01002748.1:40482-54957 GCA_003315975.1 Lactifluus echinatus
ACGGGCCGAGCCAAGAAACTCAAAAGTGACAACAAAATACCCGGTTAACGGTAAAGTTAAACGAAAGGACAGGTAAAAGGACAACGTAAAAACATGCAGTTCACGAAAGTCGGGCCATGGTGTGACATGGTTACCCAGTCAATTAAGCTGTCGCAACCAGGGGAACGGCTGCTTCGGCTTCGAGTGGACGGCGTCCAGCTGCACCGGTCCTCATTCGAAGGCTGGAAATACTAGGGGTAACATTAACCGATTCGAAGGCGTGTCTAATCGGGGCAGAGCCAAGTAGACCGTCGAACTGTTGTCTGGCCACAGCAAGCGCATGTATATCCAGTTTGCGAGGTTCACCCGCACGCCTGGTCCTGGGAGCAAGTATTGCCGGGCCTGTCAGACCAAGCTGCTCATCACCCCAAATAGGTGTGATGGCCTCTTTGGCGTTGCTACCGACTCCACAACGCCCCCCAACAGCAGCCCAATCCGCCTCCCGTTTGATGGAGAGTGCATTGAATGTATCATCCACGGCGGCGACGACGCGTTCAAGCTGCTCAAGAGTATGGCCAGGGGTGATAGTGAACCGAAGACGCTCCTCGCCACGAGCGACGGTGGGGAAGTTAATGGCCTGGACATATATGCCATGTTTCTCAAGAAGATAGTCAGATGCCTTTCTGGCCTGGAGAGCATCACCGATTAAGACGGGTACAATGTGGCTGGGTCCAGGTACGACGGGAATTCCACGCGCGGCGAAGCGTTTCTTCACTTCGCGGACGTTCCATTGCATGAGTTGACGGTCACCGTTATATGTTTTCTGGTAAACAATCGAGGCATGGGCACCGGCGACTGAGACAGGAGGAAGAGAGGTCGTGAAGATGAAGCCTGGAGCATACGACCGAATCATGTCGACGAACTTGACAGAACCGGCAACATAACCACCGACAGCGCCATATGCTTTACCAAGAGTGCCTGAAACTACATGAGCGGGTTGTACATGCAGGCCCACAATGTCATTACCTGTGATGATATCTACCCGATCCATGACGGTGCCAGGAATGGGGTCCGGCGATTGACCGGCGGCCTTGTGGACATCATAGTCAAGATGCTCGGCAACGCCTGCACCTCGAGGACCGTATAAGCCGACAGCATGAACCTGCAAACGTCGAATAAGTCACGGCAGGGTAGAACATCAAAGCGGGAACACACTTCATCTAGAAAAGTGATAGCGCCATATTTCTCAGCCAAGTCACAAATTTCTTTTATCGGGCCAACACTTCCACACATCGAATATACGCTTTCAAACGCGATGATTTTCGGTGTCTCTTTTGGCCATTCCTTCAATTTGTTCTCGAGGTCGTTAAGATCATTGTGCTTCCAGATGACTTTCTTCGCGCCAGAGTGACGAATGCCTTGAATCATAGATGCATGGTTGGATGAATCGGAGAAGTAGACGCAACCAGGTAATTTTGCGCCAAGCGTAGAAAGTGTGGCGTCGTTCGCCACATAGCAAGAGGAAAAAACTAGAGCTGATGACTTGCGATGAAGGGCCGCTACCTCTTTTTCGAGGTTCAGATGCCAAGAACCGTTACCAGCTATGTTACGCGTGCCGCCGGCACCATGACCATATTTATCAAGAGTGCGACTGTCATTCCGATACTGAGATAAGGTAATGAAGAAGACAAGACAAACCTACTGCATTGTTTCGAGTACGACCGGGTTGTTTCCCATCCCGAGGTAGTCATTAGCGCACCAGACTTCGACCTCTGTCTTGGTATCCGCGGTGTGCGCGACAGGGAATTTGGCCGCAAGCCTGTTGATAACGTTGAAATAACGGTAAGATTTATCGTCGTGCTTCTTCTGCAGCTCATCGGTGTAAAATTGTTCGTAGTTGAACCCGCCGGCATGCAGAGGGCATTGCTTCGAGTCCCCACGGGAAGTGGTGGCCTGGTGAGCGGCCTTAGCAGCTTTGAGCGCATCGCTGCGTTTCTTTGCGGCAGCCAGCTCCTCTGCCATCCTGGCAGCGGCAAGAGCCTTGCTGGCATGAGGACACTTCTCGATATTGCCTGAGGATACGTCGACGCCTTTGTCCTGATGAATCTTGACGACGTCAACGCTCTGCGCGAAACTAGCAAAGCCCTGTACGAGCTGTCCGGAGCGCTTGGCGAGAGCTGCACCCATCACAGGGCATTCGGTAGCCTTCTCGGTAAGCTTATTGAGGGTAGGGAACTGAGGGGAGGCAGAGGTGCATAGAGTGCGAATAGAGGAAGGCTGAGTACGAGCCAAGAAGGGGCAGAGAGAACTGAACTTTCCAAATAATGAGAGCCTGTCCATTGCGAACTTAGTGTGAGAGATGAACAAGAGAGCAGGTTGGACGAGTTTTATATTCAGATCGGATGTGCACTGCTGTAATTCGGAATAGCGACCACCCGATTGGCTGTCTACGGTTACGGTGACTACTCTCTGTTCCGAGACCGAGACTCGGACATAATACTGAGACAACTCTCAATCACATCGATCCCATGCAACACTTCCTCCTCGCTGACGTTGAGACTCGGAACCAGCCTCACGCAGTCGCTTCCTGCAGTTAACAACAGCAATCCCCGCTCCCGCGCGAGCTCAACCAGGCGCTGGGCGTCTCCCTTTTGAGGCATTTCCAAGCCGACAATCAACCCACGACCCCGGATCGTTCCGACTAATTCAGGAAACCACCCGGAAAGCCTCTCCAGCCGGTTGAAGAGTAATGCCGATGTTTTCATCAGATGTGAGACAAACTCGCCCCGGCTCAGTCGATCCAAAACATGGAAGCCGACTGAACAGGCGAGTGGCGAGCCTCCAAATGTGGTCCCGTGCGCACCTGTTTCTTACGTTATCAAACATTCCCAGCCCCAGCATTCTTGGATGAATCAAACACTCGTACCCGCAGTCATTGTTTTGGCTACATCATCTCGCATTAACACAGCGCCGATGGGATAGCCATTCGCTAGAGGCTTCGCCATGGTTACGATGTCAGGGTGGCATCCCACTGGCCATGTAGAATGCGCCCACAGGTTTCCTGTTCTGTATAGTCCGCACTGCTCGCACATCATTAGTTTCAGCATTTTGACAGGTGGGCATATTTCGGATCGGGGCAGAAAAGCTATCATCAGAGGCACGCCAATACCGCTGGGGCGCTCTCTATTTCCCCAACTGTGCGTTCTCGTGATATCCCGTTTCCATCGGAGTTGAACTCACCTGGATTTCGTCAAATATAACCACGGCACCAGTGTCTCGGGCGCGCTGCACCAGCTTGTACATCCACTGAATATCCGCCGAGTGGACCCCTCCTTCACCTTGAATCGGCTCCACGATTACGGCACACGTATTTTCAGTGATCAGATCCTCCAGTCCCTCGTATTGGTTCAATTCACCAACGCGTACGCCAGGTACAAGGGGAGCGAATGGGTCCTGGTACTTGCTATTTGAAGTAACAGACAGCGCACCAAGGGAGCGCCCGTGGAACGACTGCTGGAAGCAGACGATCTCCGTTTTGGATGCACCACCGCGATCCTTTCCCACCTTGCGCGCCACTTTGAGTGCGCCTTCATTCGCTTCTGTGCCAGAGTTGCAGAAAAATACTTTTGCCCCTGGGAAGCCCGTCGCGCGTCGAGTACCAGTCGGATAGCCTAGGCCGCCTTCGCGTTGCGTGAGTGTGACAAGTAGGGACGCAAGCGCCACGGACGGTTTGTTGTAGAACACGTTTGATGTATGCAAGAGCTTGCTCGACTGCGATTTCAGCACCTATCCGGTCGGGCAATGGGTTCGATTTAGTTTGTAAACGCGTGACGCGGTGCGATTGAGAGAAAATTAAAAGTAGACTATAGACTTGCCTCAGAAACACCTTCGTCTGCGTGTCCCAGTGCGTTTACCGCGATGCCCCCAGTAAAGTCGAGGTATTTGCGTCCATCGCAGTCCCATACCCAGCACCCTTTCCCTTTCTCCAACACGAAAGGTTCGCGTGCGTAGACACCGAGAATGTACTCCTTGGCAAGCGCAAGCGTTTCGCGTGTCGCGCTACCCGGTGCAGGATCGGGGATAGGATGTGTAACTGATGTGTACGCAACACTGGGCGCGTTAGGAAACTCTGAGGGACGCTGTGAGGATGAGTTGATGATATGATGAGTATCCACGACTCGGAGTATGGAGTGTGCTAGACTCACTTCCAGTGGCTTGTGCGATGTAGTTGATGTGTATCGGATGACAGAAGGAATACGAATCAGATCCCTGAGTGTACAGCGCGCCTGACGGGACACGGGACGCAGCATGGTGGAACCTATCCAAAACACAAAAGTACTGGGAGGGTGTTTTTGCGGAGAGTTCACGGATTAACCTCAGAAAAAGGGTCTCTAAGAACCAACAGCGAAAGTGCCTCCCGGTTGTCAGTGGCCGTCAATGCCACTTCAATGACTCGTAATAATCGAATTGGCGCGACGCCGACGCCGTACCTACTTTCCGGGCGCTTAAAATGAAATGGACAAGTTCCATGATGTCTGGAAACGAAGATTGGTCTCATCGCAGCACGACTCTGCGTAGTTAATGGTATATTACATTGTATATCAATTCAATCTATCGAGTCGCCCATATGACGATGTTGCATTTTAGCGTTACATCCTTATCATTATCCTCGGCGCCGCACATCTCCGTAAACGTAAACTCTTCTTTCCAACGTCAAACGAGGCGCACCCTGCGTCAAAGCGCCCTGCTTCGTTCCAAGGTAGGTAATCAACATGTCAGGTCCACCAGACATTGCAGTAAGGATCATTACTATCATGAGTATAACTGAGACGGTTGAATCAATTAAGATCGTCTAATTGGTCTAGCAGGGTCCACAGCCAGCCTGTTAGTCGAAAGTGTCTGTAATCAAGAACTCTCGTGTGCAGCCGGTAGTGCTACGGAACGAGGCAGCGCCTCTCCAGATGTACGTTTCGGCTGCTCCATAGAGGGCAATGCACCCAACCTCTCAAGGACAGCGTTCTTGTTGAGGAGCTTCGCATATTTCGGCTGTACAAATAGCCCGCTTTTCGTCCACGTACAGTATAAGTAAAAAGGGGGATTTAAATGGCGGCAGAGTGTGGTGTGCACTCACGAGGCTTCTATAAGAATATTGCCGTCGATATCTTCGATGGTACCCGAGACATTCGCCTTGCGGCCCTTGACTTCCAGCAGGCGAATTCTAAAGACGATAAACTACAGCGGAAGGCAAAATCAACATCACATAGGGACCGGTCATCAAAGAGAAACGAGGGCGCTACCTGATCGGCACGAGTAGGCGCACGATAATTGATAGTGAGGTTGGCCGTCACCCCGATCTTCTCGGGAAGGTTCTGTATAGCCTATTCACCGGTGTTAGAAATGATATGTTGAATCGTGAAAACAAAGGTATGCTCACAGTTCGCGCAAGCGCCTCGTCCAGTAATGTCGCGAGCAAGCCTCCATGCACAATCCCGTCATGTCCACACAGAGCACGTCCAACATGCACGATGAGGATGCCTTCCGATTCATCCCGTCGTGCCCGTACAAGCGGGGGCAGCGCGAGACGGCCAGGCCCACGGAGTGCGCCGGCCGTCAAGTTGTTGACACGACGTTCCTCGGGAAGAGAGAGATACGGCCGCGTCTCGTACCACGCTTCAGGATCTTCAGTTTCACGGTGCCTCACCAAGATTGGCAACTTTTGCAGCTGCTCCTCGAGCGCTGCAACATAGGCTTGCGTCTCCGGAAGGTCCGGATCGGGGGGCGGCGGGGCGACACGCGGCGTTATGTAGGTCAGAAGAGTGGGTGGGTAAAACGCGCCGACTGTATAAGCAGCAGACCCTAAGGAAACAGCTAACATAAACCTTCGCAGCGTGTGCTGAGCACGCGAGCGTCCCGGAAAAGTAGATGACGCAGATGACGCAAACAGGCGCGGAGGCCCTACCCGAGTAGGAATTCGTCGAAAGAAAGAACTGAACATGGTGGCCGCTTTCTGGTTGGACTCTACCTGACGGATCGTCTAGCTGCAATATGACAGAAGCAGCGGTTGACCTGCATAAATGGTAAATGTCTAGGGCTGAGTATGCTCATTCATTCATCGAGGAACTGTCCTGAACGTACCGAACACTAATTTGGCAGTGGTGTCTAGCGCCCAGATGACAATGCGTCGGTGTGAGCTGTTACGGAGGTGGAGAGAGGGAAAGAAGTTACTTTCACTCAAACAGCGTGGTCAAAATGCAAAATGCAATGAAACCTCTGAGACGTTGGAAGACATAGACATTTGCCATCCCATTTCTGATCTGCCAGCGGCACCGGCTACTTCGGCCTCTACTCGCCGGTTCCCGGTACTGTCGGGATATTTCACGGACACCCCACTGTATTACTAACATCGATAACCTGGTGGCAGTAGCAACCGATTTTGGCTGGCATAAAAAGTAAAAATTGAAAATCGCGCACAAACGTATAGAGATTGGAAGGTGAGTTGTACAGAAACACCGACGAAACAGAGTAACACAGTAACTGTCAGTCACAACAACAAGGATCTCAGTCCCTGCTCCGGCTACGAGAACTCACACTCATATTCGATCCTGAACCTGAACTGACAGATGGAGATCTTCTTTTATCCCGTGGACGGGGAGAACTGGAATGCGAATAATTGTCGGGCGAATTACTCCTCGACACACGCCCTGGGCTGCCGCGGCGTGGTGAAGGCATATCATCACGAGGTGGTGGTGAGTGGGACACAACCCTGTCACCGCGACGCCGAGGAGAAATAGATCTCCTTCGAGGTGGTGAAGAACTGTCCCTGTCCGAGCGGGAGCGATAAGGTGGGGAGCGTGAAGGAGACCGTGACATGGGGCGAGAGTGTGGTGAAGGAGATCTATATCGACGGGAGAACGGCGGCGGGGATCTGCGCATGTGCGCCCTGTTATCCTGATAGTCGCGCTGAGGAGAGCGTGAATTGTATCGCCGCCGCTGATGAGGTGGCGATGGTGAGCGCGAGGATGGACGGCGACGGCGAGGGGAAGGCGGTGGGGGCATCGTACGGCGCACAGGGCTTCTACTGCGCCTCTCACGACGTCTCACGTCCTCCTCTCGCCTCCTTAGACGATCTCTCTCCCGCTTTTCCTGCTCCCATTTTTCCTTTTGTTCTGCGAGCCGCTTTCGTTCCTCCTCCCGTCGTTGGTCACGTTCCTCTCTTTCAATAATCCGCTTTTGACGCAATTGCTCTTGTTTTTCCCTATCGAACGCATCACCTTCAGCATAATCAGAGCGAGTGCCAAGGGCCGTTGCCATCTTGTCCATCTCGAGCTTTTTCGCGGCCGCAAGTGCGTGTGTGTCGGACGGCTTCAGAGACTTTGCGGATGTAGGAGGAGGAAGCATGGATAAGAGGCGTTCACGCAGAGCAGCAACTTGTCGCTCAATCTCATCCTCTTCGAAGCTAGACAAGACTGTGAACAAGACGTGGTAGGACAACCATAGTCTGCAACAGCTTACTCTTTTTCTTCCAACTCAAGCTGGAGCTCCAAACATTTTACTTCGACCTTCCTTTTTCTTTCGTGTTCAAGTATTTCTTTGTCTGGTTCCCGATGCTTCGGTGGGGCAGCGTCCCAGGCATTAGCACGGTCATTTTGAGTATCACGACTCCGCAAGACGGACAGGTTGCGGACAACATAACCGTTAGTACCACTGATAAAAGAGCATAATGTCAAGCAGACATGAATTCTAATAAAAATGAGCACTAACCTCCCACGGGGTGTGGTCAGACCGATGCCGTTGTACATGACTGGGTGGAGTGAGACAAACAAGTGAGACAAACAGTCGAACTTGTGGCGTGAACAAGTATTACGTGTCACGCTCCTCAATCACCTGACGTGCCGATGCTGACTGTACAGGAGGTACAGGATACTGTGACTGCGTGTCTACATATTCTATAGTCATTGTCCAATGCTGGGAATGCAGCGCACCATAACCCCAATTTTACGCAGCGATAAAACTGAAATTGAATCACTCTACAGCAGGGCTCTCTCAGCCATATCATTATTCAGGTTGGGATCAACTCCGAATTTCATGTAAGCTTCTCGACATAATGACTTGAGTGCCACACGCTTATCCGTATTGATGTCTTCTATGAGGGCCTCTAAGATCCGAAGCGAGATCAGTCTATGATCCCTGGAAAAAATATAATTCACTGACCCCTAGATGTGTAGTCTAGTTCTGGGCGAATATAGCCCAAAACAACCGCTTGCATGTCGTTGCCATAGAAGTCAGACTCGAACTCATGCATTACGTGGATTTCCTACGCGCGTCGACCATGTCTAAGTGACAATCATGGCGTTGTGCAAAGGGGAAACGCGTACCGCAGTAAGACGTTCATTCTTGTAGAACGGGTTCCAGCCAAGACTCATCACCATGGGGTGTACCTTACCCTCTTGACTACTCAAGCCGTATACCTGTGCATAGCCAAAGTAAACCCCCGGTTTGCATACACTGCTCATCGGAATGATTGATTCATCAGGAAGATTCGCTATAGCGAGTAAATGAGTGATGAGGTACTTGCATAGAGTAGCCATATTGAGTTCACCTGTTGGACAACCGAGGTCTTTCCCGCCTCTCCCGAAGCCCCTCTGGACTGCTCCAGACAAGAATATAGGAAATGGGGGCTCGACTGTATCGGGGCCAACAATTTCTGGGCGAGATTTCCGGAACGTCTCCGTTCGAAGCGGGGCAGAAGGCCTCGCAGATAACGCCTGGAGGTCCTCTGCTGTTCTTTCTGGGGTCACGGCCATGGAGGTGTGAGTGTGAGATGTGGTATGGGGATAATCTCCGGTCTGATGAGTAACGATTCGACTCGCTTAGCCGTGACCGGGTCATCTTAAGTCAATCCAAAATGACACCCGGGCCACCAACTGCTCCACCGTATACACAACCGTATAGCTCCTACCCACAGGGTTATAGTCAATATTCAGCCCAGCAGTATTCTTCCGTGAATTATTCTTCCCAGCCTCAGGGCGTGGTATACTCAGCCTTTCAAGTTCCCTATAGCAGGAAGGAACCAAGTTCATGGATTGACGCGTTGCCCCCTCAAGAGCTTTCTGGTGTAGACCCCGAAGTCGCTTCCAAAACGATGAACCGTTTCATATCCATAGAACTCAAGTATGAAGGGTTTGATGCCGCAGAGCCCGCAGTGTTGAGTAGACTGGAGGCTGAGGTGGTCAACTGTATGTCCCGCATCCACTACGCGCCATCTCACCATTCTCAAGGACGCCGAACCATTGCCCCAGTTATTCAAGATTTACATCGCAAGATCCACGATTATGCGAATCTCGCCAACAGGACTGCTCCGTTGGCCGGTGATATGTTTGACGTATCACAAGAATGCGGACTGGACACCGACGGCTTACGGTTAACATCAGAGCTTTCCAAGCTGAGGCGTCGAGGTATGCCGGAATTACTTTTATCGCTTGTCTTCTTCTAATCGTCGATTTTAAAGGTTCTACCTCTGTCACCGAACCTGTGTCCTTACTTCCCACGAGACGCAAGTCTCCGCCGCCAAGGCTGCTATCATCAGACGACGAAGGTTCTCCGCCCACAATACCAAGTACATTACGATCTATTCCTCACTTCTATCCGAATTTACCGCCAAAGCATACGTATCTTCGGACTCCAGTACGCAGTCCTGCTGATCTCTGCTATCATGTCTCCTCATTTCATTTGCCACAGCCGTCCCCACCAAAGAAGCAGGCATTACCATCTTTAGAGAAGAAACTCAAAAACGCAAGCCTTGTCCAGGAATCGTTGCAAAACCTTCTCTTGGCGACAGAAGACGTTGTCGGGCCGGATGACGGCGAGATACTGGGCGCAATCGTCAACTGGGAAGCTACTGTGCACCCTCGAAAACGATGGAAGCTGGGTGCATAAGGTTTTATTCTATCTTGCTATATGTACTTTGTAGAAGTGCACTACCTGTCATGCCATTCCATTATGATTGCTCTATGTTTCCCAAATACAAGTCACGCTGGGGCAACAAAGTCCCTCAAAGTATATCTAAGGTGGCAGATACAAAAACGAAGCTAGCTTCGTGCCGATCTCTTTGGCTGAACCCTACGTGACGCTGTCACCCTCTTCTTGCGGGGTGATTGTCCCTGCTTTCCAACCGGCGCGTCGGTACTAGTCTTACTTTCCTGCATAGCGGGCGACCTGGGTTCCTCGTTGGCTTGACTAGTTAGATCCATGTCAATAGCATCCACCAAGGAAGCGTCAGCGCCTGATGATAGCAAGTCTCGTCAGGGAGGCTTTCCAGCTTCGTATGGATGTACTTACAGTTCGTTACAGGGTCCGTGTCTGGGGAGGTTGTTGCTTCAGCTGTTTGCATCCGAGGTTGATCCGAGGTTTTCTGTCTTTTATCCGCGCAGTTCAACTCACTGCGCGATGGGGTACTACGTCGTTTGCGGGAAAGCCGTTGTATGTCTTCGGGCGAGGTTTCGCTTACAGCCCACTCTATGGGTAACGATGCGGACGACGAGGCCGCGGTGACACTAGCTGCAGCCTCCAACACAGCAGCTGACTGTACCTGACTTTCGTCCTGTGGTTGTAGCGAATGATCATGGCTTAGATATGCTTGTCTACTCATGCGGTTTAGCAGTCGCGCTCTGGGGCGAGATTTCTTGGGACTTTCAGCGGGCGTCATTTGAGGATTCGCTTCGGTCTCTTCAATCGCATCAGAGACAACTTTCTTTGTCTGCTTCTTCTTGCTGTTTCGTTTCCGGGTTTGCGCCTCGAGCGATGCATCTTCACCCTGAGCGGAACTCGTGGCGACCGACTCCAGAGAAATCTCGCGTGCTTTTCCCTTACGATTGCGTTTCTTCGATCTCGAAGATGCGCCTGAACCCCCTTCGGTCGTAGCAACCACTACCTGTGTCTGGCCGGTGCCATAGGCACCGCTGGAACTGCCTTGACTCTTGAGGACGTCGTAGCGGTAGCGACACTGTCATTCAAATTCAGGGTTGATTCTCATGAATATGATGTAGAGGCTTCACTGTATTGTCTGTCCTGCCTGTTCCAACTCGGTCACTAACCTCTTTCCACTTCCCCAGGCCGAATTCGTCTACAGCGGAGAGCAACTTTGCATCTTCTTCGACAGTCCATTTTCCCCTCGGGACTTTGGGATTTAGCCTCTCGGTCCATCGGTCGCGGCATTGTTCGTTGTTTCGTCCTGGAATGACGGATGCAACTTCCATCCAAGCGTGACCATAGAGATCGACGGCCAGTCGTAGTTGCGCGTCTTCTTCCGGACTCCAGTTGCCCCTGCGAATTGACGGATCGATGGTCCTATTCCAACGGTTCTGACAAGAACTTGGTTGAGCGTCCTCGGAGACGACCCTAGCAACTTCCAAAGCTCGTCAATAAGACGCGCAGCAGAAAATGAAATGTAAGAATACCCAGTGACCAGTTCTCGTTGCCATATTTTTGGACTGCCTCGACCAATCGTCTGTCGGATTCGGCATCCCAGGCATGCGCCTTTCGTGTAAGGGCATGGCGCATAACATCTATCGGAGTACGCCGGGTCTTTCACCTTCGTGAGACTTGTATATAGACAGTTATGAGAACATCGTACACCAAGCTTCTCCGCAACAGACACCCAATCGATGCTACGTCCTTCAGCACCATCGACCAGTGCCTTGGCTGCGGCGATTTCAGATGCATCCCAGGGAGAGTGATTAAATCTCGGGTGCCGATCACCCAACCAACGGATTTCACACTCTTTTGCAGACCGTTGGGATATGGCCGAGGAATCGGTAACGACCTGATGACATTGAATCTGCAGTCAAGACACGAAGATGGAAGAAGAACCACCTTTGCAGCGATGCGGTCCCAGTCAAGGCCATCTGTTGATTCGAGGTCTCTCATAGAATACTGTGAAACGAATGATTGCTCCCCTCTGGAGAGCTGTCACAAGGGCGCCACTAGAACGATGAAAATGTGCTTTCCTTCTTTGTGCCTCATACGCGCGAAGTCTCCGGTTTTCAAGGCGAACAGCTTCGGCCAAGCTTTCAAGTTCTTTGGGTCTCACTGGCGGCTTTGAATTAATGTCGTTGCACGAGATAAAAACCCACCCACTCGGATGGTATTCCGTGAGGCTAAGAAATCGCTGACGATGAGCAGCATCATCGTCGAAGGGTGAGTCCTAGACATATGTTGAGTAGATACGTTAAATAAGAGAGCCCATGCTACCTCGGACGACAAATCTGTGGCAGACAGAATGCCCAATGGTTTGAGAGCGCCGGCGACTTGAATGCAACCAGCTATGCCGAGATGAGACTCTCCTTCCTCGAACTCGGCGGCATCCTAGAGGGATTAGACATTACAATATCCACCGGTGAGAACGACATACGAGGAGTTTGTCAACTGCCTCGAGCTCCGCTTCCAACCGCTCGGTGTAGACCTTGAGTGCATATTGATGGTCCTTATTTAGTTGCACTGCAGACTGGACGATATCTTTGAGCCCGTTACTGGTCATTCCGAGTCCAATACCAGGGCTCCATGCAGCTTGATGTTTTTGGCACGTGTCGTGTTACTCACCTGCTGGCGTCGCGACGCGTGCTGACTAGTGCCTCAATCTATGGCCAACGCTTCATTCAAACGAATAGGTAGTCATTCAATTCTACTAAGACACACCCCTCACAACTGACACATCCTGTTCTCACAGCATCTCAGAATGAAGTTGCTATCAAGAATATGTTTTACGGACAAGTCTTCTGTAACTTGTTCCCGTTACTTGTCAGAATCCTGTTCCGATGGCGAGCTTTCCAACAATCATACAAGGCCATCGCCTTCTGCGGACTTTCTCTGGCACTATCTCAATTTCTCTACCAATATTTGAAGAAAACAGGGACACCCAGACGAGATCCAGCCGGTGCTCTCGTGTCCCCAGGAGATGACCTCAACCACCCAGGAATGACCGAGTGGATTTTTGACGTTCTTTATATCTCTTGTGAGTCTGGAAATAAGCACTTCTTTTTGGGATTCATCTCTTCGTCATGGCAGGGCTTTCTCAAGTGGGTTCTGCCATTTTTGGAGAGTGGTTCTGGTGGATATATGCTGTGGTACCGTTCCCGCTTATTGTTTGTGCCGGTCTCCACGTCATGACACGCTGTTCCTCAGATTCCTGTGTTTGTGATTTACAAGCTGTGGAACACACTCATTTCGCCTATTTTACTTGGCCGCTCATCTTCTGCAGCTGAGGGAGAGCCGCAGCAGGAAGGCTTGAGCAAGCGACAAGAAAAGTTGAAAAAGCGTAGCGAGCAGGGAGACCCAAGAGTTAAGCAGACACGCAAGTGATGATGGGTTTTCGATCCCTTGCAGGCCGGTCGTGTGCATTTCACTACCTTGGATTTGCCAGTCCATTGTGCCATATCCATGATATTTCTGCCTGCTACCTTAGCTGATCTTTTTGTTCGGATTTTATCACTTTAAGCCACGGAGAGAGGCGTGCACAGAGTATACACAGTCGTGCGTGTGAAAAGTGTGTGAAACAAGCATATAGCGCATCGACATCGACACCGCGTGGCAGCGCGGCTGTTATAGGCTCCCACCAGCAACTTGTTCATCAATATTTGTGACCCGATTTTCATTCGAGGTTGAAGCTGTCCCGCTCCTGGCTAGGCCCTCTGTAGGGCACAGGTTATTTCAATTTTGTATTCGCTGCGTTAGGTTCACTTAAAGGTAGCGCCACGGCTGTTTCTTAATGATGCATAGACGGAATGACATTGATTTTATCTAGCTCTTGGACGAAGATTTGCATTAAACGGTGAACAACGTACCCTTGGCTAAATCATATATCCCCAGCTGCACGCATATACGCTAAAGTAGATTTGCTGCACTCCCAGATGTTACATGGATCAAGTCCCCAAGAACAACCCTTTTTAAAGGAGAATAATGGCCTTCGGCAGAGCGGAGGTGGTGCCAATCGAGTGGGTCGTTCTGTGTTGTGTAGTGGCTCGTCGCTGCGACAGAGCTAATGGTGCGAAGGGCTTCAAATTAAGTGGGCCAGATGATATACAGCCTGAAGAATCTCCTAACGCACCCGAAGGAGGATGCACACCCGACACAGAAAAGGAATTGTCTGCACATTCATCTTCGCTGTTACCGTCATCCTCGCAGGAGACGTGCCAAGGATCAGACTCCGACCCGGCGCTTGCCCCACAATCGCTATCTTCAATCCTCACTACAGCGTGCGTTGCTAAAGGCAACGAGGACAACGAAGACGGGGTAAATTTTCCAGTACGCTTCTGAGGTCTCGAGGTTCTGCGGCCTCAATTTAACTTGTAGGCCATGGCGTGTTCGGACTCTCGGGCCACAGATAACATGGGCTTGACTCGACTAGCACATCTACCACTTGAACAGCTAGCCGAGCATCCTGGAACGTCCGAACTCTTGCCAACCGTATCTTCAAGCACTGCTCAGGTTTCTCAGAACGGT
>QFEA01002750.1:0-14361 GCA_003315975.1 Lactifluus echinatus
CACGCTTTCGAAAACAGTAGGATGGGATATAGTAGCGAGCAGGGCGTTGAGTGGTGGCGTCTCAGGGAGCCCACTGGACAGTGGCCTCGAGTGGTCTGCGAGGTATGGGCTGGTATGACGTGGATTTGGCATGGCGAAAGATGGTACATCGGGCGCACTGGGACTGGCAGGAGTGATGGCTGCCAGGATGTCATGCGAGGCCATGGGTGAAGTAGTGGTGAGCGTGGTTTGGGAGTCTCTTTCTGTCGGGTCGACAGCTGCATCTATGTGGGGTATCGAGTCGGAGTGATGCCCCGGGATGGTGCAGGTAGGGTACGATGATAAATTATACAAATGGGTGACTACAGGGGATGCAGTAGGGGTAGCGGCCGTGCCTTGGTGTATAGCCACGTAAATGGCGCGAATGCCGTTGAGGATACGCATCGCAGGTTGGCGCCGGGTGTCATTTCGTGCCTCTCGTGCTTCTAGCTATAGTACGATCTTGTTTCCACAGGATACAGAAGCGATGCCGCAATCCAGCCAGGAAGAGTATTCTGGACCTCAAATTGCGAAATGGATGGTAGAATGTTCCCTGTCACATAACCCAACTTCGGTTCGAACGTGAGACTGGAACGGAGGATCTGATTTATGATGTGGACCAAGCTAGCGAGCAATACGCTGTCACCATGTGCGAGGTAGTCTTCAACGATTCCGATATGCCCAATTATCCCCTGACAAGCGCTGTCCGGCGATCATCGTGTTCTGGTGAATTTGCAACGATTCCGGCGACTATGTATGCTTCGGCCAAACCAGTTTCTGGTACGTGCCCACTGCTGCGGTAGTGTCGCCAGAAGAGTACAAGTAAGACTGATCACTAAGCCCAAGAATCCGAACGGGCTGACTCAACGGCATGCTTCGGAGGAAAGAAACGGTGCGGATGGGTCAGACAGCGTCGAGAGGCTTGGAAGGAAAGACCCATATTTGCGTTCGTCTGCAGCTGATACATTTTCGCAAGGTAGAAGGCACAGGCGTCCAGTGAGCTTGGCCTGAGATCCCGGATTGATACCGCGACAACTGCTGTAGAGAACAGACCGGTCCATGGTCCCACTGAGTTGACGTGCGAATGGGATATGAAAGGTAACGAGGGACGCACGAAGACAAGGACCCCATCAGCACCTCCTTTGCAACTATCCGCCATCTTCTTCCTCCTCCGCCATCTCCCAAATACATCGAGAAGAGAGCCCCAGACCCATCGATAAAGTTGGAACCTTCCTGTGTTCCTTTATTTTCTGTTAGGTGAGATAGATAACCTGCAGGCAGTGTGAGTTTAATTGAAAGCTTCGTGGACAGGTTGAGGCATTGGTTGTTATAATTATGGTTGCATGTGTGATACACGTCACTGATTGCCGACTGTGTCTGATATTAAAATGGGAGAACAGCGCACTAGTGACGAGTTGCGAGTCCAGCAGTCACAACCCATGTTCTCTCTTTCGACATAAGTTACTGATCACCCTCCCAAACTTTTATGTTGCTCTGGGGCATCCGTCACGCATCTCATGGCCAAGCACTCAAGCGCTCCAAGTGTCAGTAATCACACGTGATCACGACGGAGGATCACGTGATTAATCGGCGAGCCGACGCAGTTTCTCCCATCACATGACTTGAGATAACATGAGATAACTCAAACAGATAAGTCGCACAACAAGACAAACGACGCATATGCTTATCGATGTACTAGAAACTAGCCGATCGTGTCTGGCGACGTTTTACAGCACTTCTGCAACAACCTTACCAATTCTACCTCGGCGATTGCATCAATTCTTAGCGATTTAGGACCCCCCCTTCTGATTTGTACCCTTTTCAACGCCGGCAGAACAGCTGGCGCTATATCTTCCCTCCATATAGAGTACAATGCCGCAACAGCACCGATAGGCAATTCTAACTCCTCAATCGCCACCAGCTGCTGGAGGAAGACCCGCACATACAGGCTTGGCAGGTTATAACCTATACAAAAAATGTTCAGGTTTCGCACCTGTGCCGCGACCCCAAGGTCATGCGGCAGTGACATAAAAACCGGGTGTAGGGGAAGCGTGTCCCAGCTAACTCTTATGCAGAACTCTGCCTCGTCAAAGGCTGTCGTCGGACTTCCAGTCCATAAGGAAAAGAAGCCATCGCGAACACTGCCACGTAGGGCGATATGATGCAGCCCTTTCGCGGCGTCGATGACTGGATGCAATGAAGGGAGCCAGGGTATCCAGTCCTCTTGAATACCGCTTTCATCTGCTTCCAATTCCAGCCGCCTCTTCGTGCCATGCGGCAACACGAGTCGTTTGTTGAGCAGCACAAAGTGTTCAGGAGTTGTTGAATCTACGATGAGTTTGGTGACGTGCGGCAATTCAGTTATTGTGTCGTGCGGTGTATCAGTATCTTTCCAGGTTGTGCGGCAATATTGTAATGTAAGACATATGAGGGCAGGCATCTGAGCCAGGATGTTGAGGAGAGCGTGGAGCGGTAACTGCATCCGCAAGCACAGTGTGAACTGTGTGATTCTGCATAAAAGCCAGCTAGATGTGGCCACACAGGGACCCGCATCGAAGTATAATTGGTGATTTGGTGCCTGTCCCCCAAACACATCTTCAGGGAGGGTAACAACACCGGATTCCCAAACGCACAAATTGAAGCTCTTGATCGGCGTTGAGGCACGGAACAACTTCATAACGTCATCAATATCTTCAGGCAGGCCCTCGATCTTGAGGGAGCGCATTCTCTTAAAGTTGGAAAGAAGGGAGATAGTTCGATGGATGACCGGAAAGTCTAGGTCCAATGGGAGAAGAGTGATGGCGACGTCTACAAGCGCCGGTTCAGAGCGTGCAATGAAGGCTTCAATCCAGCTCGGTGCTAAGTCAGTAGTAATTGAGGTCCAAAGCAGGGAGTATTTGAGCGCAATGGCACGCCAGCGACGGCAGACATAGGTAATAGCTATCCACGGGGGAGAAGCAAAAGGCGTGTCAGGGTATTGCTGTTTGGAACAGCAAGTAAAGATAATTTGAAGAAGTTCGACGGGAAGGTTGGTGCAGTCATAGTTTGACTGGAGAGATGGCTCAAACGAGTCCATCGCAGTGAGCGGTAAGCGGAAGGGCTCCTGTCTTCAGGACGGGCCGTTCGATACCGGATTACTCAACTACTGTATCAGGGTCACTAATAATTCCCATTCCATTCCCCATTAGTTGAACGTTCTTTCTCATTTCACTTATACTGTTATAGGATAGCTGTTGGGTCGGAGTTAATCCCCATCCATGAATAATGACAGGACGTGGCCATTGCGATGCAGGGCCGAATAAGTGCCGCAGGGACATCGATGCTGGCTGTGACTCCATAACGTTAACGTTATTATAGTAATAATGCTAAATGTTGAAGCGGAATCGACTGATCTAAGATCGTCCAATTCTGTCTCGTTCCGCTCCGCACGCATGATATGGGCCGCATGATATGGAGACTAGGGAACTTCTCTGACCTGTGGCTAGTCAAAAAATTTGGGCGCTTTTGCGATGGCCGTGCACCTGGCAGAATAAATCTCCGGCACTGCCTGGCTGCCCTGCAACACCAAAACACCAAATTCAATGCCTTACAGAGTGGTTTACGTCATTTAAGTTGAACTGAAACCCCAGCTGCCAGCTGTTTGATCGGGACTGCGGCTATGGCTGTGCTTGTGACCCTGGCCTCTTATTAAGAGTTCAAATTGAATACGCTATTCTCAACCAGATCTCGTCTACCTTTCCTCATAACCGTAGCCTCTATATGTCAAAAGGCGTTCACGAGGCCACCAACATAGCAGATAGACTTGAGGAGGGGACACACATAAGTACGTACTTTGCTGTTCTGCCTGTCGTTCTTAGGTCATTCTAGTTTTATAGGTGACTACCGCTATGTCCCTCAGTTAGCAAGGAGTCAAACATCGCAGGGGCAGTCCAACTTCGCTGATGGTTCGGGGCCTCTCTTCACAATGTATGTGAAGATGGCAGAGGAAGAAGACAACAAAATGGCTGAACGTTGGCAAAAGGACGCTGACGGGATCTTAATTTTTGTGAGTCATCGAATGCTTGATGTTAGTTGCCATTTTGCAGCGCAACGGCCAACGTGACCATCGCAGACTGGTTTGTTCTCTGCGGCCGTCGCAACGTTGGTTTCGGTGTCAATCCAGGACCTCAGACCGAATTCGCAGGATGTCTCAGCATTCTATCTTGAGAATATGTACCAGCTTTTCGCTGACCGCAACGCATCGGTTCCTCCCACTCCTGCTAAGCCGCCCCCATTCTCCCCACCAAAATACGCAATCTGGGTCAACTCACTCTGGTTCTTGAGTCTCTCCATTAGCCTTACATGTGCATTGCTGGCGACGCTGCTCCAGCAGTGGGCACGTCGATACCTCAAGATCACTCAGCTACCTCGGTACAGCCCACACAAGCGAGCGCGGATCTGTGCATTCTTTGCCGATGGCGTGGAAAAGTTTCACCTCCCTGAGGCGGTCGGGGTGTTTTTTTTTTTTTTAAATCCATTTATGTGCGCCTCGGGAAATGGTGGCTCCCATGTAGCACTTCATGAACAGTGAAATGTAAATAGTGTATCCCTCGACCATGCATCCTATCACTTTCGCTTTCTACCCCCACAGCTTGCTCGCCGTCGATACATAACATTTCCTTCGTAGTGAGTGGCGAACGCGGCATAGACATGTCAGGAGACCGTCTTGTCTGTGTTGGGAACGCTGAGCTCCCAGGGAGCTGTGCATTCGTGGCGTTCGCGTTGGTCTCGCTCGTTTCACCTGCCACTTCGAATTTGCTGTGTGTGTTTGATATGGGCCGGTGCTGTTACGGTTCTCAAGGACCGTTGCGCGAAGTGCGACTTTGAGGATCGGTAAGTTGGCTGACTTGCTACACAAGTCCAAAGTTTACTTGCCCTAAGCAAGTAGACTGAGTTTGGGTTCTAGAGAGCTCTCTAGCAGAGTGGACGCACGACTTAGTCAAGATAAAGTCAAAGACTTTATTACTAAGTCAAGTCCAAGTTCGTTCTTGAAGTAGATGAGATCAAACACCTAATAAGGAAAGGGGACTTCCTTATTAGAAGGGATGAGAGATCAAAGACGAGTTGAGATTCAAGAAGCTTAAGCCGAAGCTGGAGACTTAGGGTCTACAGCTGGCTCCTTTTATATACAAGAGTTGTCCCTTTAGGGAGTACTAAAGACGCTATTTCCCAGTCTCAAGGCAGTATAGTACGAAAAAGTAAAGGGAAATTTCAGTAGAAATTTCTGACAAAATAAAACGGCCATTTTCACATCCGAATCAGAAGCATAAGATCTGAGAAGTATCAAGCTAACAAACCAGTCAAGAAACAAGCTGATTCAGTAGACCAGTGAGTAAAGCATTTAGAGAATGCTTGAATCAGTCCTTGGAGACAAAATAGTGAAACCATAACAAAGCCTCAGCTTTGGACCCTAAGTCCCTAGCTTCGGCTTAAGCTTCACAGAATCCAATTCCCCTTGAACCCTCTTCATCTCCCTCTCATCTCCTTCAAGTTAGCACTTGGGATTTGACTTGTGAATCAGCCTTTAGGCCTGATCCTTTAGCAAGCCAGATGCCCACACTTCTAGAGTGCTCTCTAGACCCCACTAGGAAGACTTAAGTCGCCTCTTAGCTTTACTTAGCTAAGAAGCTCCACGTGACTAGTGCTTAGTCAGCAGGTCAAGAACACGTGACAGCTGGTCACGTGTTAGCTAGACCGTCGAGTTCCTAAGGTCAAGTGACTTATTGTCACTTGTAGCAAGAACTCAGAAGGCACTTTGCCAACTGGCCCCTTTGGAGCCATAACATAAGCTGAAGCTCCAAACCCCTGTGCATGCCACACAATGAACGAATTGAACTCCTAAACCTGATTGACGCAAAGCTAGGACAGCTTGAACTCGAAGCACACCAGTGGGAAGACTATACTAGAATTTCCCAGGACGAACAGCTTGCAGGAATTATCATCCAAATACTAGACAAAATATTGGAAGAAGCCACATTCCTGTACAGGATACTCATCTTTATCCAACAACTATGAACGCAACAACAATGACAGGACCCCTCGCGACGAGGAGTCAACTTCAAAGGACAACCCTCATGGCGAGGGAAGGTCTTGAACCCCTCATGGTGAGGGGCGAAACAGAACCTCTAGGAGAGGTCGCACACAAGGATGAAGCAAATGCCTTGTTTGGACTGATGACAGTAGTGTGCAAGTGCCAGCATAGTTCCTGGCCAGAGGCCCCTGTTCCCATCCATAGGTGCATGAAACATACAAACCCAAAACAACCATCAATGGGTGTTGAGGTGGATCTAGTTGACCACCAAGAGATGCCACGAACCATGGATGGAAGAACGATCTGGAGCAAGGAGGCCTCAAGCAGACAGTGCAGTAACTCACTTGCTGAAGGCACACTTTTATGTCGTCTAGAACCAAGTTCTTTGAGGATCGAATTTGCCTCAAAAACACAAAAAGTCTATCTTCCCCAGAAAAAGGCGAACTTGTTGCCACCACATGTGCTAGGGTGTGCAAAGTTTGTGAAATATGCTAAACAAGAAGACATAAAAAGAAATTGTCTAATGGTCTGGGACTCACAAAGCCAGGAATGGCCAGTGGAGTTCATCAATGACCAATGGTATATCCTCACTTGGGATGGTGACAAAGAACAGTACTACACCAGGAAAGCTGATGCTATGGTCCCTGGTGCTCTTGGACTTGGGTTCTGGGACATCTCTGATGGGCAGCACCCCAAGTATCGAATTGAAAATGGACGCACCTTTACTGGAGAAGGTTCTGAAGCCATGGGCTGGTGGCAATGGTTCACTGCCCTTTGGACAAATGACAGGCAGAATGAAACACTCAGCATGCCAGGTTATAGAATCACCCATGCGCTGTCATACATGGAAGGACCCTTGGTTGACGACTGGGTAAAAGAACAAAGAGCTCTAGCCAACTGGAGACAGAGTGTTGGTGTCAACCAACAGCTCCCCTCCCTTTGGGAGGAGTTTGGAAACGATTTCCTTAACAAGTTTTATGTGCCTTTCCAAGAATTGATGAGGCAACAAGGACGATGCCAATACTGTGGAAAGTCTGGACATGGCATAAAGAAATGTTGGGCAAGAATCAAAGCACTGCGCCAACAAGCTAAGACTAAGGAACCGAGACGCGAAGACGACATGATAATATGTTCAATGTGCGTCGAACAGAACCCCAAGCAGAGGAACCACTGTGTCCAATGCAGGAAAGGCCTCCACATTATGGGCCGGTGCCCCTTAAGAAAGGAGGGCACGAACACCAGCCAGAATAAAAGGGAGAGTTACTATGCAAAACTCAAGGCCAAAGTTAAAGAACTATTTGCCCAAAGTCGAACAAATAGGGGTGGTTCCTCTTCAAAGCGATATAAGGAACTACCTATAACCGAACGAATTGGTTTATTAACCAAGGCGAAATGACTCTTGTGCTTGGAAAAAGTGGTCATCAACAGGACCAAAAGTGAAGAGCCGGATAAAGGAACTGCCTCGTTCCTGAAAAAGGTCAAAGACTTAATGGTTAGAACCAAAAGTGAGGAGGCGAACAAAGGAGCTGCCTCATTGCTGAAGAAGGCCAAGAGCTTATCAAAGGAAGAGCATAGGAAGTTTATCGCTCAAGCTAGGAGCCTTCACGTCCAGACCAAACATGCTGTCATAAAGGAAGCAAAGATGGAGCCTAGGGATTCGGTTGATTCCTTGGCAAAAGGGGCAAAGAATTTGCCACAAGAAGAACGAAACAAAGTCATTGAACAAATTAGAAGTCTCCAAAACATGTGTGCCCCACCTGAAGAAGAACCATCGTATATCCAATGGGTCAATGCCATGAACGTCCCTTTTACCTTCCACAATGCCAAGGGGACAGTGCAAGGCACTGCATTGGTGGACAGTGGAGCTACTGATAATTTTATTGACTACCGAACGGCTAAGCGATGGGGAGCTAGAGTAAAGAAGCTTTCCAAGCCAAGAAGAGTCTTTAACATTGACAGAACTGAAAACAAGAGTGGAGCCCTTACTCATCAATGTTTACTGAGGGTCAAACTAGGGAAAAAGGAGGAAGTTACCCCCTTTTTCGTCACCAACCTAGGAACAGACCGAGTTTTGTTGGGGTATCCATGGTTGACCAAGTTCAATCCCACCTTTAACTGGGAAAAAGGAGAGCTTGAAGGAGGACTCGAGCTGAAAATCAAAACAGTATTCCTCAAGTTCCTGAATAAAGGAAAGGAGGACCAGACAATCTTACCTCAAGGAGTCGGAACTCGAGAGGAAAACATCAAGCGAACAAGCAGGGAAGCACTTGAGACCCTCAAACGAATGAGGATGACGCAAGAAGCCCCTGAAGAACTGAGAACCATGAATCAAGCTGGTGAAATGACAAAAACCAAGGCCCTGGAAGATGCCCCTCAGGAGAAGAAAGCCAATATAGTCAAGACACCACCCAAAAAGATAGGTCAAGCAGACAAGTCCCTCCTGGGGAAGCTCCTTAGATGATTCAAAGAGAGCAGAAACCCATCTTCAGCTCAGGAAAAGCCTACTCATGCCAGGAAAACACATATTGCGGTTGAATGGGACATTGAAGCCAACAAAAATAAGAAAATTGAAGGCGTCCCAACCGAATATCAGAGGCATGAGAAGGTCTTTTCAGAAAAGGAAGCCTCCCGTTTTCCACCATGTAGGCTGGAAGACCACAGAATCCCCTTGAAACCAGGGGCCCCAGACAATTTATTGAAAGGAATCTTCCCGTTAGACAAGGAAAAGAAAAAGGCACTGAAGGAGTATATTGACGATATGCTAGAAAAGGGACGGATTCTGTTACGTTCATCTCTTTACTGTACAACACTGGCTCGCATCCGGGGCCTATTCTTCTAACATGCCGATGGACTTTACCTTAGTTGCACTGGGCAATCTCCTTTTGTTCCCTTGAGACGACGCGCTTTACAGTACAGTATCTGATATGACTCCATTTGTCCAACTCACCATTTGTACTACCCGCACAGTGTTCTGACTCAGTAGCACGTAGCCTGAGCACACTCATACCGGACAACTCTATAGACGTACTTACTTAGTACCACACCAGAGGACGCCTTATACAGTAGGACCACATGTATATAAGCAGATGCTACGACAGAGTACAGACCCTAAGTCTGTTCTCCTTGTGACAATACCAAGTCGCGTCCCCCTCTCATCTTGTGCACCATTGCTCCAAGGGCCCATTGCCCTTCTCGCTCTGAGACAGACTTTGCTTTGCCCGAGGTCACGTATCCACTGACCATACGAGGCTCTGCCGATATGCGTAGGACTTGCGCGTAACATTAGAACAGACTTCTGAAACCTGGCCTCCAAAGGAAAAGGACGAGCTACAGGACCACCCCTAGACCCGCACTTCTACCAGAGAGTCACCTTATCAGAACTACTGTTCGAAGCACCATCGGTAGGACCGCAAGATGTACCTAGAGACCAAATCCCCAGGGTCAAAGGAAATAAGACAGTATTCTACCTACCCAAGGGAGGAGAAGGATCACAAAAAGCGGTTGCACTTTGGGATGGCTGGTACGCGGAGAAAGCAGGAGAACTAGTCGCGCTCACATACGTTCACAACACCTGGTTCCTCTTCAGAAAAGAATTCGACACCAGGACAGGACAGTATATTGGAGGAGAAGCCTACGGACTACCCAAGCACCCAGCATTCAACCCACACCTCGATGGGTTTAAGGGAGAAGAGCTAACCAGGAGAGTAATCCAACCACTCCTAGAAGCGCTAGCAGAAGAACAGGAAGGAGACCAGGGCGAAGAAACGACAGAAAACGAGGGAGAGACCACCCAAGAAACAACCACAGACGACGAACCAGAAGACAAAAGAATGTCACGAACAGTAACAGTCGCAGCAAGAACAGTCTCACTACCAGGAGGTAGTGGAGGACCAGGAGCACCTGGAGACCCTCCTGGCGGAAACCCAGGAGACGGAGGAGCACCACCACCGAATGGGGGACAGCAAGCGGGAAACAACCCAATGCTGCCCGCCCAAGGCAATGGACGCATGGAGGGATGCCCACCACCCAAGTTCGGAGGAGATCGGACCAAGGCCAGAGCATGGCTGAGCTCACTAAAACTCTACCAGTTTGCAAATTGAAACACTGCGGTAATGACCAACGACCCAGATAAAGTGGCCCACACCCTAACCTACATCGAAGGGGACAGTGTGGACACCTGGAAAAGATGAATGACAGACTGGATCACGGAGAATAATATCCCAACACCACCACATCTGACTCTATACGAAGAGTTTGAAGACAAGTTCGTCACAGACTGGCATGACACCACGGAACAACCTATGGCAGTACAACGCATCGCCCACTTGAAGATGCAAAACAAAGACATTGATGGATTCATAGCTGAATTTGAGACAGAAGCAGAAAAAGCTGAATACCACCTGGATGACCCAGCGATCCACGAGTTCTTCAAGAAGGGACTAGATGACTATAAATTGGTGGAAACAATCACACTCCATGACAGGCCAGAAACTTGGGCACAATGGACGGAAGCAGCAAGGCGAAGGCACGGCGAGCTAGCCAGCCTCAGAGACCTGAGAAGACCATTCTTCGAACGCAAACCCAGACCAGGACAGTGGCCACGGAGGCAATTCCCAGGACAGTTCAATGGAAGGAACCCACAAGGACGCTTCCAATCCAGGGACCCAAATGCCATGCAAGTAGACACACTCAGGAAGGCAGTAACAGACCAAGACAGAGAGGACTACCGCAAGAGAGGCGCGTGCTTCAACTGCGGAAAGCAAGGACATATGTCTAGAAACTGCCCAAGGCACAACCCGCCAGCGAAGCTGGCCTAAGTAGAAGAGCCAAAAGAAGAACTAGCTCCAGAACAAGTGTTCCGCTTCCTGCAAGGATTAGATGACGAGGAATACCAGAAGGTCGTCCAACAATGGAACCAAGCGCAGAATGAAAAGACGGAGGGTTTTGGCCAAGCCTGAGCAAGACGGCCTTTGCTCGGGCACTGTTTCAGCGCGATGTATTTATGCCCAGGATTAATGCAATGAGATTACCAGTATTACTCCAAACCGCACTGAAAACGGCCGACCTCATCGCATTCGTGGACAGTGGGGCCACTGAGTGCTTCATTAGTCAAGAATTTGTAGACAAACACAAACTCGGAACACTGCTGTTGGCGAAACCAAGATGACTACACAACGCGGATGGAACATACAACAAGAGTGGCACCATCACCAAATATACCGATCTAGAAGTTGCCACGGGAGAACAAACACACACCCTACGATTCTACATCGCGGAAATGGGGGGGGATCATATGGTTCTCGGATACCCTTGGTTTGTAGCAGCAGACTCCAGACCCAACTGGGCACAAGGCACCTTCGACGCAACGGTGGTCATCAAAACAGCTGGAGTGGCGACACCGAAAGGAGAGAAGTGCACCAAAGTGGCAGGGATGCACACCACTACAGTCCAGAACCGCCCCTTCCTGAAGAAAGGAGAAGAAATCTTCATGAGATTTGGGAAGACCACAGTCGCACAACAGCTGGCAGAAAGAGCGGCACCAAAGAAAGAGAAGAAGTGGTACCAGATAGTACCAAGACAATACCACAAATATGCCAAGGTGTTCGACGAAGAGGCGGCAAAACGATTCCCAGAATCCTGACCATGGAATCACGCAATTGACTTAAAAGAAAAAGCCCCAGACACCATAGATTGCAAAATATACCCTCTAACAGTGAAAGAACAGGAGGCACAAAAGAAGTGGATTGACGAACAACTGGAACTGGGGTACATTGTCCCCAGCAAGTCAAGATACACGTCAGCCTTCTTCTACATCAAGAAGAAGGATGGATCACTATGACCAATCATTGACTACAGGAAATTGAACCAATGGACGCTGTGCAACAATTACCCGCTCCCACTCATCGATGAACTCATAGATCGGCTCACGGCTAGAGCAGATCAGAAAGCAGAACTGTTCACCAAGTTGGACGTGCGATGGGGATACAATAACATCCGCATCAAAGCGGGAGATCAATGGAAAGGGGCCTTCAAAACCAACCGAGGCACCTTCGAACCAATGGTCATGTTCTTCGGCATGACAAACTCCCCAGCAACGTTCCAAGCCATGATGAACCATCTGTTCAAAGAGCTGATCGACGAAGGATACGTCACAGTGTACATGGACGACATTCTGATACACACACCCAAGGACTACACCCTGCACAGGAAAATAGTGCGCAAGGTACTCCAACTAATGGAAGACAATGACTTATACCTGAAGCCAAAAAAGTGCACCTTTGAAGTGGACAAGGTCGAATATCTGGGAGTGGTGGTATCAGCCGGACAAGTGGCTATGGACCCAGTGAAAGTGGAGGGCATTCGCCAGTGGAAAACCCCAAGGAACCTGAAGGACGTCAGAAGCTTCTTGGGATTCCTCAACTTCTACAGGAGATACATCCACGGATTCAGTGCAAAGGCAGCTCCGCTAAACCAACTAGTAGCCCACTGCGCCAAAGGACACAAATTCCAATGGAAGGATGAGGAAGCAAAGGCGTTCCAAGAGCTAATTGCAGCAGTAACAGAAGCACCAATGCTGAAACAACCAAACTTCGACAAACCATTTATTGTAGACACTGACGCATCGCAGATCGCGATTGGAGCAGTGTTACAACAACACGACGAAGAAGGAAGACTATGGCCGGTGGCATTCCTATCTAAGACATTAGACCAACAGCAAAGAGGATGGGACATCTACAACAGAGAGCTCTTCACTGTGGTCGAGAGTTTACGCATCTGGAGACGATACCTCTTAGGGGCAAGACACCAAGTACTAATTAGAACGGATCACAATAACCTACAGTACTTCAAAAAGCCTCAGAACTTGAATCGAAGACAAGCCAGATGGATGCAAGAGATGGCAGATTATGACTTCAAACTGGAACACCGCCTGGGAAAGCAAAACCAAGTCGCTGACTTCCTGTCCAGACCATTCACAGAAGAAGAGAAAGACAATGAGGGGTTGGTAATGCTACCACCAATACGATTCGCCAAGCTACACTTCCCAGAAGAATTGGAACGACGCCGAGAAGTACTCGCCAAGTACCATAACCATATCACAGCTGGACACCTAGGAGTAAAATGCACGCAAGCATTCCTGAACAGACAATACGAAGGGAAAGGCATGAACAACTTTGCCAAAAGATACGTGCAGGGATGTGCGGTCTGCCAAGAAAACAAAGTGCACACAGTACCAAAGAAGGCACCGACTTACCCTCTGGATGTACAACCAGAGAAAGGACCGTTCCGAAGTATATCACTTGACCTGATCACTGACCTACCAGTGAGTGGAGGATACGACTCAGTGCTCACTATCGTAGACCAGGGATGCTCTAAGGCAACCAAGTTCATTCCCTGCACCAAGGAAATCACGGCAGAAGGTGTCGCAACACTCTATTACAGACACCTGATGCCATTCTTTGGCACTCCAGAACGAGTAATATCCGACAGAGACCCGCGCTTCACATCCAAGTTCGCACAAGCACTGTGCCACCTCACTCGGACCAAACAGAATATGTCCACAGCATACCACCCTCAGACAGATGGCCAGACGGAGTGTATGAATCAATGGCTGGAACAATACCTCCGGCTATGGGTGGCAGATGACCCAGCAAGTTGGGCAGAACTACTATCAGTCGCAGAATTCGCGCACAACAGCTGGCCCCACGAAAAGACTGGCTACTCGCCACACTACCTCCTATTTGGACATAACCCAGAAATCCTATTCCATCACGACTCAGTCGAAGTACCAGCAGTAGAAGACCGTCTAAGGAACCTCCAAAAAGCTAGGGAAAGCGCCACAAAGATCCACCAGCGCCTCGGCCCATACACCACCATCAGGCAGTTCAAGGAAGGTGACCAAGTATGGCTAGATGGGCGCAACTTGAGGACACACCACCCCAGTCGCAAGCTAGCACCTCGACGGTATGGCCCCTTTCGGGTTGAAGCCAAACTAGGCGAGATCACGTATAAGTTGACACTCCCAGAACAGTGGACCATCCACAATGTGTTCCACGTCGACCTACTATCCCCTTACGTGGAAACGGAGGAACACGGAGTGAACTACGATCGACCGCCACCAGATATCGTCAATGGAGAAGAGGAATGGGAGATAGACCGCGTTTTGGACACTCGAGTCATAGGACGATGTTACGTTCATTTCCTTTCTGTACAACACTGGCTCGCATCCGGGGCCTATTCTTCTGACATGCCGATGGACTTTACCTTAGTTGCAC
>QFEA01002767.1:0-29547 GCA_003315975.1 Lactifluus echinatus
GGGCCGGAAGCAGCCAAGAAGAGCGACGCAGAAAACATCAATTCATGTTGCATTTAGACAACATATCGCCTCTCTGGGAAGGTAAGATAATAGTACAAGGGTAAGTCTTGAACATATCTATTCAAGTTCGGCGAACATCGAATCCCGAGGGCGAACTAGCCGATCAACTGCGGCGTGCTTCTGGTTCTGGTTCTGATAACCCTTTCCCACGCACCACGCGACCCGCGCCTCAAATTGCAAGGTCAGACAGTTCCTGAATGGCAAAACGGCAGAAAGACTCGTCAATTAAGTTGCTCATCCAATCATTGAATAGATGTACGATACAGCAATTTAGAAGTAGTCCTGCTGTGTACTACAGGAGACTCTATCGGTACGTGTTGTTCCCGTACCGCGGATGATTACGTTGGTTATCGTAGGCATCAGGCACATGAGTTGGGACGCACAAACTCCCCAGAAATGTACGCTTGCCGACGCCGTCTTCCGAGGCACCTCCGAGTCGGGGCCATGCCAGTTCCAGCCCAGCAACCTCTGTAATCCTGTCCAGAGAAGAGAACTTGATATGTAGTAGTTTATATGAGCAGCAGCATTTGCACATAAGTAAGGGCAGAGCACAATCGTTACCGATTGACGCAAACCCAACTCATTCTAAGATCACAGGTGCTCGAGCGCCATGGTCACCTTCCCTGTCGAACTGTTTGCGCGTTTGCGCGCGCATGAGGTGGGATTCGTGGTAGGCAATGTGGAGGAGGATCCGGGTTTATTATTTGACGTCACGCGAGTGACCGCTACTGTAGTGTAGGGAATCTATCCCTTTTCCCACGTAGGGTTTGTCGGAAAGGGCCCTAGCTGGTAGAGGTGATTTTCATGGTGGTGGTCCTTGTGAACGATTGTGTGACAAGTATTGTTATGAAGGGCATTTGCGAAGGTCGGGGGGCGTGGGTCCTCGTAGGAAGACTAATCTACCTGTAGCTGAGCCAGTAAATACGCCGATTGTCGTGATGTAAAATGGTTGTGAAAAAAAAGTGGCTGTGTGCGCCGCGTGATGTGTTCTGTGGACGTCAGCGTGCATGACGGCCGCGATATTCAAGTCATTAATGACTTCCACTGGCGCTTCGGAATCAGAGCTCTCGGACAGGGGGGTTTTCCGGGCGCAGAACATGGGCGTCCTGTGGAGAACAGAGGGAAGAGCGAGTGGCCCACTTTGCAGAGACAAGTGGCCCAGAATTACGCCCTTGATAATGTCTATGGTAGTCTCGAATTCGCGTTCGTCGGTACACTTGTTGCGCAAAGTCAGCCCTGATGTACGGTCTGAGAGTTCTTCGAGGAGAAGCAATATATTTGATTTAGCCCCGTTTCATGGTTCTCCTTGAGACTTAGTGGGGCTGGCGTGTTCTGACCAGGAACTGGTCCCTGTCGACTGCAAAGGGGTGGAAACGGGAAGTCGCCATTGATAGGAGTCATTACAGGTTGATGAGAGAATTGAGAGCGTTCGTGTTCGAAGGCTTCGAAACGACTGCTGAGCAGTAAGCTTGACCAGACGAAGCTGAGATCCCAATCGTTGACTAAGTAATCCTGGGTCCGGCACCAAAGCGTGGATTAAATCTGGAAAGTGTCTCGACTATGATAGTTGCCACTGGTAAGAGGTGAGGATTGGGAGCTGTGGTCAATCGAACAAGCTTTTTCCGCTGTGGTTTTGGGGCTACTGGTCGTGGCTAGCTTTGGCTCCAGCCAGCTCAGCTAAACGGGTTGGCTGGCGGCTCTGAGCCAAGCCAGTGACAACACGAGGCGGAACGCAACGCAGAACTGAAACTCAAGCCGACCCAACTTGGGGCGTGATGAGTATAGCGCATATGGAGGCTTGGTGCAGCTGTGGAGGCCCGAGCCATCACAGATAGAACCAGAACCCTAAACCGTTTTGAAAGTCGGTTGACGACGACACGTTCAACGCCAGGTCAGACAAAGTCCACGAATTGAATGAGCGGGAGCTTGCACGCGGGCCGTTGAGATTGACACGTGGGAATAGGAGCGTCGTCGGTACGTCCGGGACTTGAAGTGGAATACCGGGCCTAGACTGCAGACTCGGTGGTACGCGGGGCAGCGAGATGGAACTGCACCTTGTTTGTGCACACAGGAGACTCCGGACGGGTGTAGTCCTTGAAACCCCCTGCAAGTCGCATCGAGCTCGGAAGCCGATGCCAAACCATCCTTCGTCCACATGTCCAGATTTCCTCATGCGGATGTTACGAATCTTCTTAGCGCTATTCTGGAAAATTGGGCACCCTGTTGCGAAGTATCTGGCGATGCCAAGACCAACTTCAACGACGCTACGCTGCTCTACAGGTGGCCGTGGGAGGCATGGAGCCCGTATCTGCATGGATAACGAGAGGTTGTTTTTCGATGGGGGACATCTGATACGCTTATTGACTGTATGGAACGGGACGTAGGGCCGGGGGGCCCGCACAGTACCGGGGGTCACAAGACGGCTGACGAAGGTATCGGATACATTCTTGGGTTCTACAAAGTGGACGAGAAGTGAGGATGGTTGGTTGTTAAGGATGGCAAGGTGCGGATGACTGGGTGTGAAGACGGGGTGCTCATGGCCCATAGACGAGACGCGATATATTAAGAGGATCGATATAACCCGGAACACTTGTAGTGCCATGGATGACGAAAGTCCCAAGGACGCTAGTATCATCGTAAGTAGCTGGTTGATGAATGCAACGATGTGAATGGATGTGATTAGTCCTTGTCCTGGCACCTTATTGTAATGGCGGTGGTCCTTGCTGGTGAGACTCAGGCCCATTATATGCTCCAGGTCCACGACCTATCATTTGTCCCACACTAAAATACCTCTCGACTCCGTGATGTTTGGCTTTACAGAGCTAAAGGTGGCCGCCGAGAGGCGTATGCACACATTCGATCGATGAGTGTCGGTATTGAGATCGACACTCATGGCAAAGAAGTCATAGACGCGATGTCCACTAGCTGATAGTAATTTCTCAAAAGTTACGGGGGTGACCCGGGACCCCAGTTGTGGGCCCTCCGTCGTCTAACAGCGACGTTGTAGAGAAGGTTGGTTGTTTAACACGTTAAACGTTAAACGTTGATGGCCATGCACATGAGACGACATTGGAAGATGGCCACGTGCACGTGGGTCAGTATCTGATCTGAGCTGATGCTGAACAACGATAATTTAATTCAATTCAGTAACCGTAACAACACACAAACGATGAATAGTTCGCCGCCAGGGACAGACTCGCCTAGTATCCAAGTCTCGAACTCACAGTTGCAGCCAGGGGACCTGGACCATGTTAACAACGCGCTTTCTGCTCTCACTATACTCCCCACAGCGCCACGGTCTGCGCCTATCGGCGCAGGGCCCTTGTAAGCCCAATCCACGTCTGTGGTCAGAATCTCTCTTCTAATGTATAACCGATGCGCGCAGACTAAGACAATTCGACCAGTCCAATCCGAGTAAAATCACCTCACAGGCGACAACTCCGCCGAGGTCGGTAGTTGGGATCGGGGGCAAAGGTACGTTTCCGCACCCGCATAGATATGGGATGAGAGCCCGTTCAAATTCTGGCAATAAAGTTGCGAAGCCCGACTACTCGGAGGCGAAGATCGTTCTAGCTATGGTACCCGAACCTCTTGTTCGACTGGACCCCACATATTGAGAGTGCGCTCCCTCTAGGTTGGACTACCGGCTCGCGGGAAATCCTATCTCAGCAACAAGCTGACAAGGTACCTAAAGGCAAGCTGAAACCACCTCATGTCACGCCCCTTACCGACTCACGTGTGGTGCAGTGGCTCGAGTACGACGTCAAGGCAAGTGTACTCTTCCGCAAGACGCTCTATACTTGTCCTCATCTCTTTATAGGTATTCAATGTTGGGCAACTCCGCCGGAGCAGGGCCAAGCAGAGAAGAGAACAGTTCGTGGCGATTCAGAATGTCATTAGAGTCGGGTCTCACTTGGCATGCTCAGGAGCGGGATCAAGGAGGATCACACGGCTTCGTATTTCAGCCATAACAACGCGGAGGCAACTCGTCTGCGCGATCAACTCGCAGCCGACTCTCTGGATATGCTGATCCAGTGGTTAAAGGATGGAGGAAACGTTGGGATTCATGGTGGGCGCTTCGTATCTTCCCGATTTTCATCTCACGCAGCGGTCAGACGCCACGAATAGCACTCGAGAGCGGAGGTTTGTTCCTTTCCACTAGTGGAGTTCTATCCTGTCCCACTAACTGCGTCTCCTGCAGAGCCTTTATTGAACAACGGGTGACTAAAGAAAGAGGGATGAACCTCATATTCCTCGAGTCGATCTGCGACGACCCGGCCGTCATCGCCGCCAATGTCGCGCTGAAAGTTAGTATGGGTGACCCGGATTACAAGGATACGTCTCCTGAAGATGCAAAACGAGACTTTCTTCGGCGCATTAAAGCGTATGAGGCTGTTTACGAGTCGATCACAGAGCCTCACCTATCGTACTTTAAAATCATCAATGTCGGAGACCAAGTAACTGTCTGTCGCACACACGGATACCTCCAAGGTCGCATTGCGTTCTACCTAATGAATCTGCATTTAAAGCCGCGGAGCATATTCTTTTCCCGGGTCTGTCGCGCACACCTCTCCCCCTTTCTTCCGAACGTCTGAACCTTTTGTCCCAGCACGGCGAGAGCCAGTTCAACGTGGAAGGCAAAATAGGGGGCGACTCGGACCTGTCGGAACGGGGACTCAGATATGCAAATGCACTACCAGACCTCATTAAAGATAACATCGGCGCTGCACCGTTGACCGTACGCACCGTTCTATCATGCCGCCTTGCCCAGCTAGGTGATATTGGTATTAGGTTTGGACGTCCACCCTCAAACGCACCATCCAGACCGCCCAAGAGCTTCCCTTTCCCAGGTTGACCTGGAAGTCGTTGGATGAGCTCGACGCGGGTGTTTGCGATGGGATGACGTACGAAGAAATTGAGGTAGGATCATCTTGCCGCCGTGCGATCCTCCCACTCTCCGCAGCTAAAGGTTACATCGTAGCGTGCGTATCCGGAAGACTTTTCCAACCGGGACGATGACAAGTTCAACTATCGGTATCGCGGTACGCCGCCCCGCTTCAACGTTTTCCCCGGACCCGATCTGACTAGGCCCTTACTAGGCGGTGAATCGTACCGAGACGTTGTTCTTAGACTGGAGCCGGTGATCATGGAACTTGAAAGACAGGAAAACGTTCTCGTCGTTGGGCACCAGGTGAGCCATCCCCGCGCCTTGGATGTTGTTGCGGTATCAACTTTTGTGTTAGGCTATACTTCGGTGTCTGTACGTGCGAGTTAGTTCTGTTTGATGAACCCGTTTTGGTCTGACCTTCGTTATAAGCTACGCATATTTCCATAATCTTCCGCAGGCTGACTTGCCATACATAAAAATTCCCCTGCACACCGTGATCAAACTTACGCCGAAAGCATACGGTTGCGACGAAGAAAGGTGCGTCTGATTCAGGTCGGAGGTGAGCTGTCGTTGGTGACACAATCTAGATACACACTCCCCATCGGGGCTGTCGATACCCATCGACCGAAGCCCAAATCGACGCGCCCCGTATCCCCGCCCAGAGTCGGGACGGGCCGTGAGTATTATGCAGAAAATGCGCATGCATAGACGGAGGCGAGAATGCAACAGTGAAGAGAAGGAAGAGTGTAGCACTATAGAAATAAATATTACCTACGTATATTGGCAGCAGTGGCGTTCAACAAATAAAGTAGTTTTATCATAAAGCACAATATGTATGACGGCCAAAATGGTTTGATTTTTTGATTACTTTTGATGAAGTTGAGGCTCGTCGGTGTATTCGGCTGCGAAACGTTGGTCAGCGAATGGTGGGTCCATCAAAACCTGTATGTCTATCGGAGAGTCGACCATCCCGCGGTTTAACCAGACCCATTTGAAACCGACATGATACTCGACGGCTGGTTTCCATCGCATCGTCAGGCTATCTTCCGCATTTTCCCAACCAGCCCAGTTGTAGTACACGTCAGTGTTATGCAAACAATTACTGCCAAGAGAGACCAATAGAAATGTCAGCGCCCGGAGCTCTGTCGGTTGCTGCTGCGAGTACGGAATCACGCACAAGTGGACTAACTTCGGAAGGACGACCTGTTCCTCGTACGGAGTGTCCGACAAATGGATCATTGCTTTGCTCTCTTCCTCCTCCGAGATGTCGTCGTATCCCAGGCCAGTCATGTACATGTCCAACAAGCAACTGGACACCTCCCAATCGTATCGTAGCGGGCGGAACAACTCTTGGTGGTTGCTCACGATGGCCCACCAATACCCTTGGTCACCAAGTGCAACATTCGCGTAATGCCCATCCGCTCCTGGGGGTCCAAAAAGCGCCTCGAAGGCGGGAGGTGAGAGCGCAGGAGGGAACAAGCCACTCTGCTCAGCACGATAAACGCTCGAGTCCATGAGCCTAGTTGCACGAAGCCTCTCGAGGTGTAGTAACATGATGCATGAGCAGATGCGCGACGCGTGGTGCCATTGTGGAGCGTCCTGATTCGGATGACTTGGCATAGAGATGGAGACACTCGGGTCATCCCAACGGGAGAACTCCTCCCAAAGGAGGGCAGGATCTGTCAAGAAGAACGCGTCCGTGTCTACGTAAATGGCCTTCTCGACGTGATCGGGTAACAACTCATGCAGAAACAGCTTCATGAGCCCAGCTGAATTGATCAAGGTGTGAGCAACGACAAACTTGAATACTTCCAGGCAGGGGCCTTACGAATTCCGGCCGAGTGGTCGGTGTAAACCGAGCCTTCACGAGTGACTCTATCAATCATGCTCTGAATAGATAGCCGGTAAAATCGCACAGTAATGCGATGTGTCGGGCGCGTCAGAAGGCGGAATCGGCTCGCAAGATAGACCTGGGCCACTTCGTCGCAGACAATGTGGAAATGGAGGGGTCGCGTGGTGTACATGATCGCGGACTGATGAAAGGGGGCAGTAGGTTACCCGAATCCGGGGCTCAATTGAAACTGAATCAAGGACGTACCTTCAGCAGGATTGCGCCTTCCCTGGCAGAGGATTCTGAATACATGATGAGAGCAAAGACAACGGGCTCCACCACTGGCTCCACCATTACGGTATGTACTACCGAAGGAGCTGTCACGGTGACCGTGCTTGGGGGGAGACTCTCGTTCAAACCGGGGATGAATGGTGCTTGACGGTCGAGAGAAGTTCGGTAAGGTTGGGCAAGTTCGGCGTCCTGATGCTGGTATGAAAATGCTACGACCGACACAAAGACAATAAGTGAAAGCAGGAGCATCGCGCGGAAAGGCCGTGTACGAAAGCGCTGTTGGGCTTTAGACTTCAATAAAGAGGATGTCGCGTATATATTTTCCGGGTCGCATGGTTGCCGCTGAGAAAAGAGGGGTGGGGAGGACATCCAGCCTCTGAGTAAATTTGACGAGGAAGTGAGCAAGAGGTGTTTGAAGTTCAAATTCCCAGGAGGCCGTGAGCCATTCGGCTAAGATAAATGCAGTGCTAGGGCAACGGGGGGAGTGGATCCTTCATAATTCATATGACCAAAACTGATAGGCGTGTCTCAAGTTGAGTGCGCTTTGTAACAATATGCAATACCCGTAGTAGTTGACCTTAAGTTACGTCATACAGATACACACGGCACGGCATTTACTGCTCCATATTGCCCAAAAACCGAAAAAAAGGACAATGTTTGCACCTGAATCATTGGAGATATCACTATTGATGTCCTTCCCCTGAAATCTGTCCAGACCTACCTCGAGCATGAGCATTGGGCTCCCATTGTCGCTTATCATACGGAAATATACTGATCCTGTCCGAAACGAGTCATTTGAGAACTGTGAGTGCATATCAATCAAGTTTACCAGGTAACCTTCTCGGGTCCTTGATTCTAAGTAGAAGCGCAAACAGTGGGAAATGATTCATTAGATCCACAGCGAGGCTGAGGACACCGCAGATGATGAGAACCCCTGACCTCATCTATGAGGTCATCCTTCAGCCATTGGCGCCCACAAAGCTGGGGATGAAGCTGGGATGGGATGGAGAATTACGTACGAGGGCGAACAAGAGGGCGTAGGTTAGCAATGTTGGAAGGCTGAATGTGAACAACGTAAATAACAATGTGCCAAGAATGAGTTGGTCAACATCGTAATGCCACGAATCGGTTCGCCGATGGAGGACATTAAAACGCTTCCCTGCAGTCCGTGTAAGCTAGCTATTCAGAGCATTCGGTTTTCTACCCAACCTCTGAACAAGTTCCATAGGGAGCGTAGGGCATATGTCTGGTACGAGAGAGCTTTTTTCAAGATTGCATGGCTCAATGCGATGTGCAGGGTTAATACGCTAAAGATATCCAAGAATAGCGACAACGGAACGGTCAGTCCTCCGTATCCAGTTAGGCCGGTCGTGTACACAATGCTCGGGAAATGAGGCGACAGTGAGCTTAAAATGTCTAATCATGGCGTAAAACAACCTGGGAGGGGACCGAAAGCGTGGGATTTACTCACAGGCCCATAATTTCAACACTCCCAGGAGTGTGTTCAAAAGGAAGTAACTTAGTTCCGTGTTCAGCTTAAGTCCCTCAGGCCAATTATCCAACCACATGAGGGCGTCGTGCGTAAAGTCAATAAAGGCCTTCTACGTGTCTCATTATCAATAGACAAGCGCTCATCAAGGGTTCGAGAACGAACCTTGAGCCAGTTGTGTAATGAAATGCCGATGACCTCACTGTTATCGCATATAAACTTCCCCAGAACAATGCCCAAGATCATATCGTTCATCACGAGCCAGATGGCGTTATTGAAACTGCGGAAAAGCCCATTGGGACGGTCTTACGTCGGCATTAAGGCAGACGCTCACCGGACGTATTCTGCAGACGTTTCCAGTTTTCCATAGACATAAGACAACCTGGGATACGATACTAAAGCTTGTATCAGGTTTGATCGCGCCCATAATTGGTCGACTGAGGTTGAGATAAGGGCATGGGAAAGGGCATGTAGTGAGTGATACTCACGCAATCGCGGGTGTACTGTCACAAGCGCTGCCCATGAACTACATCGCCGGGTGAAGCCGATTACGAGACCCAGAATGGACTTGAAACCTGAGAACGACTGCGGAAATGCGCGCTCTGGACGGGCACATGCATCGCGTATGGAGCGCGCAACAATGTCCAGGAGCTTGAATCTGGCCAGCCATGAACCAGACAGATTCAGCAGGGCGTGCAGGCGGAATGTTGCGTTCAGCTGGAACCGCAGGCGATCAGCACGCAGCTGTCATGCGAACAGAAGAAGCGCACCTGCGTCAACGCCGTATCATCCAGTCCAACCGTCTCGAAGTCTGGGTGGCTGTCTGGGATAGCGGGACCCCGGTGCGAAGAGGTGTCCCTAGGAGTATGGAAGCGGGCGGAGCCTAATGCGGACCTGCGATACATCACGAGGGTACAGGGGGGGGCGGTTCTGATTCGAGATCAGCCGCAAACAACGTGCAAACAGATCAAAACCCTACGTCGGCGGGACTGGTCCTACCTCAGGGAGTAAGTGTACGCGGGGAAGACGGCTCGGGGTGCATTCTCCTAAGATCACCGGGGATTTTGTGGAAGACACCTCTGTGAAGCGGGGATTTTCTTTGAGAAAGTCGTCCAGGAGGGCATTTGCACGTTCTATATATGTGAAGGCCAGATTGATTAGACACACCCCGTGAGATAGCGGAGGACGACTCACCGAGCGACTCGACTTGCAGCACACCTGCCACGCATACAAGTCTCGCATTGACCCATCCGTAGCAATACCCGCGTTTCCCGACGTCTTCTACAGGCCAGAAAATGGAACAGATTGGGTTCATGACATGGCCGACGGAAAGAGGGATTCGCGGTAGAGAAGCTGGGCCGGGAGCGGGCCGGGGGAGTCGAACAGGCCCAGCACGGTCACGTCCTCTCTGTGTTAAACTACACACCAGCAACCCCAACCGCGTCAGTCGCGTGCAAAACTACCCCGACACTGATATATCCCAATCTAACCTATTCATTGTCTCTGAACTATCTTGCTCTCTGTTGCTGTACTTTCAACCAGTTCGTCGCTTTTCGCTTTTCTCTGTGAGTACTACATTCTGTGTGCGTGTGCAGTAGAGAGCCAGGTCTGAACAGCACGACGCCTAGCATCAAATATCAATCTTCCTCTTGACTACACGAAATGAGCAGCAGCCCCTATGAACTTGAAGCCAACCAAAGGCCAGACATGAAGAGAAAGATAGTCGTAGTTGGGGACGGTGAGCTTAGCCCTCCTCTCGGTCTGGGTCGGCGTCATGACCTACCCCTACGCGTTGCTGACAGGCGGGTGTGGGAAGACGTGCCTTTTAATTGTGTACGCGCATAACAGATTTCCCGAGGTACGCTTCCACCGTGCCTTGATCCATGCGGTATCGGCAAACTCACACTCCCACACCACCAGGCGTACATCCCCACCGTCTTTGAGAACTACGTAACAAACCGACAGTTCGACGGCAAGATTGTCGAGATTGCATTATGGGACACGGCAGGGCAGGAGGAATATGATCGTCTGCGGCCGTTGAGTTACCCAGAAAGCCACGTCATTCTCATCGTGTTTTCCGTCGACTTTCCCGTGAGCCTCGCGAACGTCCAAGACAAGGTATATCTCGTCGCGCGCTCCGCTGTCCTTTTTTTCTTACGCACCCATGACTTTTCGCGCCCGAACCTCTTTTTGATGGATGATGATGGACCCTTTTCAATGGGCGGGCGTAAAAAAAAAGTGGTACCCAGAAGTAGCCCATTTCTGCGAAGGCACGCCGCTCATCCTCGTCGCCACCAAAACGGATCTCCGTCGGGACGACAATACGCGACGCCTGCTTAGCGCACAAGGCCAAACGCCTGTCACGCCCGAGCAGGGCGCGGAGGTCGCACGCGAAATCTGTGCGAAATATATCGAGTGCTCCGCGAAGACAGGCAACGGTGTGCAGGAGGTGTTTGCGCTCGCTCTACGGGAGAGCATGAAGGCGAAGTGGGGAAAGATCGCACGACAGCGGCGGTGTGTCGTGATCTGATATTTTGTCCCTTCCTGATCTTGCACCTTGCCGGTTTTTCCCTCCCCAACTTCCTAGTTAGTTTTCCGCACGTCCATGGACAGTTCTTACTCTGGAAGCACCGCCCCAGGTCTCCGTGGGAGCGCCGTCTGGGCGTGGCCTGGAGTGTATAAGTACTAGTTACGCTCAGCTTATGGAAGCGAAGACCGTAATCACCTCCGTGATGTTGCCTCATGCTGAGTGAGCTGGCCAGGGCCATATAGTAGAACCTTACCCTCCTCTCTTTCCCGTGCTCCTCACCCACATGTTCTAATGACACAGCGTATTCTCCCTTCCTTGCTAAGCGAGCGCAAGGCAGCATCGTGAAAAGGAAGCGAATTACGCATTCAAGCGTTTGGCTCTGTCCTGCCTCGTTGCATTTGCGCGCCTCCTAAAGATTCTCTTTCCCAAATACAAACCCTTGGATTTGATCCCCGTTCGTGTGTAAAAAAAAAAGGTTCTACCCCATTGCACGCACAGCTATTCTAAGTACCCCCAATGGCGGTATTAGGCCGAGCCCCGAGTTGTTTGCTAATGGCATGTGCTGTATTGCGACTAGGACTAGACTTAATGTACTGTGCTGTACGATTACAGGAAAAACTTTGAGTTTATCCGGTCCCTTTTGTCAACGTATCCTGCCTGCCTGCCCACCCAATGTGCGTGCGTGTGCGCGCGCCTCGCACAGGCCACCTTGCTGATGGAGATGCCAGTTTGACGCACGTCTGACATGTGTCCCGGCGCGCGACTTGCAACACATGACCCCAGCGCGCGATCTACCAGCCAACTGCACCCGCGGTACCCGCGCGCTGGCCAAACTTGTAATTGACTGAACCAAAAAAAAAAAAAAACAGCCACACACGTAGTCAGGGCAGAGGGCGTGGGGTGGGGTTGCCCAGTTTGAGGGAGCGAGGGTCGAAAGTTTAATCATTCGTCATGATGATGGCTCTCTCTGGGTGGGGCAGGGTGGAGAGAAGGTGTGGGGGTCGTTGGGAAGAGAGAAGGGGCAGGGCTAAATCAGCTGGGTGGGAGTGGAGGGGCCGGGATTTGGTCCTCGAAGCGGAGCTTGCACCAGTTCCGCGATGGACCCGCGTGTTTTCTGATGGACTTTCCTGGTGCACAGCCCAGGCGCGTATAGGCGACGACGAAAACGTCACCATAAACACCGCAGAACCGATGCCCCGGAAACTTTTGCCGCTGCCGCTTGCCGGCAAGGACTTGTTCAGACGACGACTTTTTAACTGGGTTAACATCGGGGTTTGTTTCCCTCAAGGGACGAGAACTGGGCATTTGGCAGTGGCTTGGCTTTTAAATCCCAAATCTCACATTTTTCTGATACCCACAATGAAATATAAACACGAAATGCGGATGAAAACCAAGATTGTGTAACCATTACTACTGGCAAGTAAGAAGGCATAGCCGGTAAGGAGACATGACGTCCTTGAGAAAGTGCAAATACAAAAACACAACGGATATCTTACAAGTCTTTCAGGTTGCCTACATGCTCCGCCCTTCTATTCCCGAAAGTCCCTCGCGACCATCGGCGCGGTCTTCCCTCCTCGCACTACCGTTCACGTTGACTGGAACGTCCACACCCGAATTGCCGGCAGACGGCGGCTTGTTGTAAGGCGGGTGGTGGCCATTCGGGGGATACCCAGGGTATTGAGCATGAGGCTGCATGACGACAGGCATATCAGGGCGATGATGCGACATGATATAGGGAGTAGGGTACGGCACAGTGCCATAGGGAAGGTAGGGGTAATACTGATGGGACGGGAGATGATAGCCCGGACCCTCGTGCTCCTGACCGGGATGAGACGGCGCAGGTGGCTGCACCGGAACGTAGTAAGGTGGATGATAGGGCGGAGCCTCACCGGGCTTGGGCATGGCCTGGATAGGAGGATATTGACCATAGAGCGGAATCGGGTAACCGATCGGACCCATATAAGATGTCGCAGGCGGAGTGCCGCCGGCCGGAGGCACGACTGGGAGAGACATACCGATGGATGGAGGTGGCGCGGGGTCGGGTTGAGTCTCGGCCGTGGAAGTCGCGCGACCAGTTGATGAGGACAAAGGTAAGGACACAGGGGTCGATAAGGAGAGAGGGACTCACTCTTTCCATCGCGCTTCTTGTAAGGGCCCCTCTTGATACCCTTTTTCCTTTCCTTGCGTTGGGAATCAACGCACTCTTCGCCAATACCATACTTGACGCAGCGGAGGCAGGGGCGCGCGTCATCACACTTTTTGCACGCCTTTTGACAATTAGTGCAAGCATTCTTGACCTGACGACGCTTGGAACGAATGGGAGGTTGAGATGTGTTGACTACGCCGGGAGCAAAGGGATACATGTGCATAGGCAGGCCAGAGTAAGGCACGGAATGTATGGTCAGCTGAGACTGAACCGAGTCGGAAGCGGACTCGGGAGATTGATCGATTCGGTCGTCGTCGGAGTGAGCGTGGACGGAAGCCATGTCTAGGGGGTAGAAAAGGGGGAGGGAGGGAGATGAGCGGATGAGCGGAGGATGTGGCGGTAGAGAAGGGAGATAAATGGGCAGCGGGCTAATGAAGTTTGGGTCTGCGGCCTGCGGCAAAGGCACGTGGCACCAATTGCCGTCTAAACATCTCGATGTAACAGACAGACAGGGCGGACAAGCGCCCGGGGGAAAGAAGAAAAAGGAAAGGGGCGAATAAGGACAGGAGAATGATGTAACAAGGGAAGGAAGCGAGAGAAGGAGGAAGAGGAGGAGAGCAAGGCAGAGACGAGGGAGAGAGAGGAGGAAAGAAGAGGAGGGACGTACAGAGAACGTCGGTTCGCTGAGATTGCGGGGATTGATTGAGAGAAATTGCGGAGAGGCGGAGAGGGCGAAAAACGCGGGGTTACAACTCGAATGGTCCTCCCTTTATCTTGTAGCTCAGTCCGCCCATGAGGCCCACGAGCCGCGTCCCTGGTACATCCAGATAACTAAATCTCCGCTTGAATCTAATTGATAGTCCGCGACGGCCGCAGTCTAGGATAGGGGTCTAGTTCGCACACCACACTGATGTATGTGTATGTGTCTTTTTGAAGCGACGAGCCCGGCTGGGTCGTCCAAATATAACCAAATATACTTTCCACACGAGGCCGACCTGCTGTGCGTAACCTTGTGAGACAATCAACGTTGGCCGTAGCCCGTTCCACCGAGCTTGCCATTGTGCTCGCTCCATAGCTCATCTCTCCGTCAACCTCCATCACGGTATCTTTTTTTTTACTTTTTTTTTTTTTTTACTTTTTACTTTCTTTTTTTGGTCCGAGTCACCGCTCTCCCTTTCACCATGTCCGCTCCATCCCCCCATTCTCTCCTAATTCCTCATGACAAGAGTCCATCAAAGAGAAAGGACAGGCCGCCTGCTCTTGAGATTGTCACTCCTCCTATAGATCATTCTCCCTCGGCAGCAGAAGACCCAAAGTTCCACGTTGAACAGGTGATGGTGGCTCCACAAAAACGATCTCATCTCATCCACTCACTATCCTTCAGTTACATGCCGATCAGTCCAATGATGACCTTCATGCGCACCTTCCATCTCGCTCGACATCTGCCACGTCGTCTCTTGATCCATACTACTTCGGTGTCCATTCCCCCTCTGCTTCACCCCTCCCCCCTCTTCCCGATCCTCCCCATCCGAGCAAGACGCCGGAGACACGTCCGGTCACACTCGACCCCGTCACTCCTCACAGAGATCCTTCCAAGATCGATAGACGGGTTTTACATGGCTTGGGCGAGCTTGCAACACCCCGTTGGACGCGATCAGTTGCAAATCGCGGCGAGGATGATTTTTATGCCTTGGATCAAGACGGCCTCGAGCCACCTCTCCCCGAGGAACCGGAAGAGATCCATTCTGATAGTCCTTGGACGATAGAGGCTATCGACGGCGAAGAGGATGAGGAACGAGATCAAGTACGTCTTTTTTTTCTCTTACATATTCCCATTCCCATATTCCCTGTCCGTGTCCTGTCTCCTAATTGTACAATTCATCAGCCTTCGGATGTCAATCCGATCCCGCGAACCATTCGCACCCGTCCTTCTGTCGCTGAGGAGAGCGGTGGAGAGGAAATACTCTATCCACGTACACAATTCCCGAAACCTATTTCATCTACCTACCCTCCGGCCACTGCTATACCACCTTCGGCCTTTTCGCCATTGATGAACAAAGCAAGGAAGCGCACGTCAGACGAGTTTGAACGGGATCAGACTGGCTCGCTCATCAAGAAGCATCAGCGGACGCCCTCTGGGACCATCCTTGACAGTTCCGAGGAGCGTCTCTCCACGCGGAAGCATCGTAGTCTCGGTGTAGGACTCCCTCCTTCGCGGGACAAGCCTCGAGAGCGCCGGAAAGAGAGCATTTCGACAAGTGGCAGCCAAGTTAAGGAGCGCCACGCCCGGCACACATCGGCAAGCTCTTCTTCCTCAAGTCACGGGGAACAGCTTCATTCCCGCCGAGTCCTCACCACCGACTTCTCCCACCTCCCTCCCTCTCCTTCCACCTCGTCTATCCAGCAGTTTCTGCGCCATGCCGGCAGCAATAGCGCCATCAGCACCTCCGCATCTGTCAATGTACACAAGGATGCGCAGAATCACCACACACCGAATGTGGCACATTCATTGCTCAGAGGAACACAAGAAGGTTGGTCTGATTTGGACGACCAAGCGACCGTCGAGGCGTTGCGCAAACTTGACGGACTCTCTGGTAAATCGGGCACCCGCGTGCGCTCGAGCGTGGGTAGTCTTCGCGTCGTGGGCTCTAGCCGACCCGGGACCCCTGCTAAGTCTGTGCAGCAATGGGAGGGTGTCGGTTCGGACAGCGGAAAGACAAGTCGTCGGAGCTCAGCACACATTCGAGATAGTCATTCGTTAACCAAAGATAAGGACCAAACCCCGAATGCTGGTCGCCCAGTAGTTGGTCTCGCAGAATCTGTGGACATTTCAGAACAAGCTGGGAGCGTTTTTGGAAGCAGCGATGAGACCCAGCTCAGCTCACCAGCGCAAGAAAAGCCCCCTACGAAAAAGTCTTCTGCAACTGCACGCCTCAGCTATACAAAACGTGGTTCTACCTCGTCAACGACTTACACCAGCACTCCAACTACGAGCTCTCGGGACTCTGGATCTATGTCAGCAGGCACAAGTCTGACTTCCATTTCTGCGCAGAGTGGGCGCCATTCTACCAGCAAGGCTAGGCGTAACAGCGTTGGTAGCGACGCTTCGCAGACCGGAGATGTTACCTTTTTGAAAGACCGCGCCGCATCGCTCGCGTTGGCCATTGAACAGCAAGAAACTGGCCAAGATGTACCCCCGGTTCCTCCCTTACCAAAGGATCTGTCTACATATCGCTCCCCGCCACAGTCTTCGACAGGTCCCTCATTTCCTGTTGAGGGTGTGACCGCAGACGAATCGACGCAAGGAGATAGCGTTGAACTGAAACGTTCTGCTCCATTGGAGGTTACATCTGCACACAATGGGCCAAGGCCACCCTCGCCTGCTGCTTATACCTCACACGGAGACTCGCAAGGATATGTATCCGCTCCCGCGGTGATTAAAACTCCTTCTAAGAAATGGAGTTTACTTGGGTTGAAGCTCAGTGGCTCCCCTTCAGTAAACACGGCAAAGGACAGCTCTAGTATCAAAGAAACTCCCATCACAAGCCACAGCCCGCATTCCGTCGCTCTTGGCCAGCCCAGCCGCCGCTCCATTTCCAAGGATTCTGCAGAGCCGTGGGTACCTATCCAACAATCCGATGCGATGACTTCTGCGGCATCCCTGGTATCGCAGTCATCTTTATCTTCGTCCCATGCTTTGTCTGTATCGGGGGCAGTGACTGGTACACCCGATCGTCACTTCCCCAGTCGCCCTGGCACCGCGTCGAGTTCTCATAAATCGAGCTCGTTGGCTGCTGCCCAGCAGACTCCTCTTAGTCCATCGAGCTCTGTACGACGTGGATCGTCCAAGCGCCTAACTCCGTCTGCGATCCCTTTCTTCCGCCGGTCGTCCTCTCAGTCAGTCCAAGTCAATGTCTTACGTTCATCTTCCCCTCCGGCCTCGACGGGTCCATCATACCTGCAACCCAGAGAACCCGTATCTCCCGTAGACTCTAGCTTGTCGACACCATCTGGTGCCCACAAGAAGACTTCCATCATCAGTTTAGGTTCGCTCCTGAAAGGTTCAAGTTCACGACGCAACTTGCAGGCTGGTAAGGATGACCCTCGCAGCGACAGGGAGAGTCGGCGCGCGCGGGATACCGATGGTGGAAAGTCTGACAAAGAAAAGGTCAAAAAGGAGGAGAAGGATCGCAGTGAGAGCCGGATCTCAGCGTTGATGGGTCGGAAGCGTGGCAAGGTCATCCTTGTTTGCAGTTTATGATTGAACGTACCTAATCCTCCTCCTTCTCTGCAGACGCTTTCCTCAACGGAGTCGAAGAAGCCATTGCCAGTGAGTATGCCTCCCATGCAGATTTCCGCGTTGCCTCCGGCAACAGCTCAACGCGTTGCGAATCTGAAGGCTGCATCGACTTCAAACGGTCCCGCCATTGCGACTCGCACCACTGCTACCTCGTCGCGTGCTACCTCGCAAACGATTAGTTCCTTACAAAGGCAGTCTGATACGTCACTGCGCAGTCGGATCCAGCTCCCAACGATTGCTGGGTCGCCATCCGTCGGAACTGCCGGAAGCCACTCACAGATAAGCCGAGAGATGAGGGAACGAGACCCTCAGCCCTCATCCGGCGTGAACAGCTCTAGCGCCAATAACAAGGAGACGCCGACAAAGATTCCTCGTATTCATAGCCGCACGTCCACTGTGTCATCACCTGCTCTAAAACCCTCCACATCCTCTACTGTGGCTAGCCGACGAACCAGCCTCATTGTTGCCTCGTCTGTGGCTGGAAACGACCCATCTCCCACACCCGGCAATGCACCCGGCAATGGATCCTCGGGGTCTATAAACAATCCAGTGCCAACTACGGATGAGTTTGGTGTTTTAGAAAACGGTGATGCACCAAAGGCGACACTCAATACAGTCACCCAACGCCAATCCAACCACGCATCCCCTTCATCTAGCACTGCATCCCGAGTTCCTCGACAGGTGATCAATTCGACGTCCTCATCCAATATCCCTCGCAAAGGCAATCGTGATTCCATGTCTTTCGGTGGCCTCCGCAAGTCTTCCACGGGTTCCGTGGCCTCACTCAACTCGGTTGCCCCGAGCGATGCGCCCTCAACCCAGACGTCATCCCACCGATTCTCTGCCCTTTCGCCGTCAAAAGGCCTCAAGTTGGGATTGCTGACTCCAAAGGTCTCCTTAAGTCACTCGCGCTCCTCCAATTCGTCCAATGCCCATCAGGTTGCCACGCCATCTTCTAGCCGTCTGTCACTATCAACGCCGTCGCCTTCCCCGAGTTCCGTTGATGAGGAGGAGCTTCTTGGTGACGAGGAGATGCTTCAATATATCAAACGTCAACAGCAGAAAAAATTGGCGCACGGAGCAACCCAAGAAGAATTAGACGCACTTTTACGTTTCCCAGAGCCTTTCCCGCCGGCACCTCCCCAGAGCCCTTCCGGTAAATATTCTGTGTTCATGTTGTGTACCGTTCTCTCACGCTACATTTTCTAGCCGTCCTCAAGAGCAGTCAACGACAGTATCTGTCCGAGTACGAGCGGCAGGAGATCCTTGACCAACCTTCTGTGTATTACATTGGAGCCGGTAGTGAGAAGAAGCTTGCGCATCCTGACAAGCCAACAAACAACTACGGCTATGACGATGACCGCGGCGACTACCTTGTGATCGATCATGACCATCTCGGTTACCGGTACGAGGTCGTGGACAGTCTCGGGAAGGGGTCCTTTGGTCAAGTCTTGAGCTGTCGAGATCATGCCACGGGAGGCTCTGTTGCAATCAAAATCATTCGAAACAAGAAGCGGTTCCATCATCAAGCCCTCGTCGAAATCAAGATCCTTGATAACCTCCGCCAATGGGTACATATTCCTTCATTAATTCACATGCAACCACAACTAACTTGTCTATCAGGATACGGAAGAAAAACACCATGTCATCAAGATGACAGAGCACTTCTACTTCCGCAATCATCTTTGCATCGCTATGGAACTGCTGAGTATTAATTTATACGAACTTATCAAAGCGAATGGTTTTGTCGGATTCACGACGGCCCTTATCCGCCGTTTCACGAGCCAAATGCTCATGTCCCTCACTTTGATGCGACACCATCGTATTGTACATTGTGACCTTAAGCCCGAGGTGAGTATCAGGAATTATTGCCCTGATCATCTGCTGTTAACACCACACGTAGAATGTGCTACTACGTCATCCGGCCAAAAGCGCCATCAAAGTCATTGATTTCGGGAGTAGCTGTTTCGAGCACGAAAAAAGTAAGTTTACGGAACCACGGGCAGCTTACTCGGTATCTCATGATGAACACCTGCAGTATACACGTACATACAGAGTCGGTTTTACCGCTCTCCAGAAGTCATCCTGGGTATGAATTACCACATGGCCATCGATATGTGGAGTTTAGGGTGTATTCTGGCGGAGTTGAAGACGGGGTTCCCTATCTTCCCCGGAGAGAATGAGCAGGAACAGTTGTCCTGCATAATGGAGGTTCTGGGCCTTCCTGACAAGGACTTTGTCAACCGGAGTTCCCGCAAACGACTCTTCTTTGGTAAGTTAAACATCTACCCGTTGCTTCCTTTACTTATTCTCGTCAGACTCTACTGGTGCCCCTCGACCCGTGGTGAACTCAAAGGGACGCCGGAGAAGACCGGGTACCAAGACACTTGCCCAAGTTCTTCGCTGCGACGACGACCTTTTCATCGACTTTGTCTCCAAGTGTCTCGTATGGGACCCCGAACGCCGCATCAAGCCACAAAATGCAATGCGGCATCCCTTTATCGCGGCCGGAAAACGCTCGAAAGGCTCAACGTCGTCCTCTGCAACTGCCAAGGCCTTACTATCGACAGCATCTAGTCTAGCCGGCAGGTCTAGGCCAACAGAGACGCCCAAAAAGTCCCAAATTAGCGCACCCACCCCTCTCACTGCTCGCATTTCACGAACTACCAACGCTCAACCGTCCACTCCCGGCGGTGCATCCACCTCTATGCACTCACTCGGATCTGCACGCTCTTATCGTTCATCACAGTCTCAAGCTATCTCTTCATATCATTCCAGCAGAACCATCAGCGGATTTGCTGTACGTTAAGAAATACCCCACTATTCCGGAACGTAGGCTGATTGCGCCGCTGTAGTCCACTTCCACCACCAAATGAACTTGATGTTCATGAACATTTCCTCTATATTATCTTTCACCATGAATGCGCGCACACAGTAGATAGTTATTACTTTGCAAAACATCAGGCTGGCAAATTTTTCCCCCGTTCTTAATACCCCGGCCCGTTGTATTTTACCCCATTGCTCCCTTTTGTTGTTTTATTCTTTTCTGGGCACTTGGCACGCCACCATACAATCCGTCTCACGAACACGCAATACCATATCCATCTCATTAACCTGGATTGATAGTCTGATTGGCTACGTTGTAGCTTAAGCGCTGGTGTGACCCCATGTGGATAGGTAAGAGCTAAAGCAGAGCAGTTATGATCCTCCAAGGTAACCTACTAGGATACGTAGATCCATGTAACATTTATTGAGGGTATGCTTAAATTTCATTATCGTCGGCGTCATCCAAACATCTCAGTTTCAGTAACACGTCACTCCCTGAAAACGATGAGTATAATCATGAAGTGCACACAGAAGCTCTATGCGCTTACCCCAACCATCCAACGAGAACAGGTCGAGTGAGCCTCCAAAGTATCTGAATAAAACAAAACATCAGCATAAGCACCAATATGGCTTGTTTGTCAACAAACTCACTCGGCGTACAACCGACTCATAGGTAGGCCAAACCCGAGTCCAGCAATGGTTCCCAAACCCCTCTCCACGCCCATCCCCGTCAACTCGCCAAAGAGGCCGCCGGTGCCGCCGACGTACTGCGCCATATATGGACCGCCACCGCCATCATCGTGATCACCGCTGTTCCCCCGACCTTGGTCGGGGTAGCGGTCGTGGTCGCCCCCATACCCCGTTGTCGTGGCGCGCCGGCCTGCTGTGGTGAAGGCGTACGAGAAGATGCGCGTCATGTGGGCGGGTGAGACGCCCCCACCTTGGTCGCGGATGCGCAGGGAGAGCGTCGCGGGCTTGTCGAGGCCTGGTATGCGCGGTGGAGGCACGATGGTGATGAGCACAGGCGGGAGCGGCGTGTGTGCAGTAGTGGTGGCTGTATAGTCGCCGCCTTTGTGTTGGTTGCGGTGGTGGTTCTCGACGGTCGCGCGGAACGCGTTCTTGAGGATCTCGGTCAGGATGTATTCCACGTGTACGGGTACGTAGCTGTCATCCTCGTCAGTCGCGTCGGGGAACACGGAGAGGTGAAAGAGCGGAGGAATCGCGAGGTTTTTTTTTAATTTAAATCTTTTCCCTTCCTTTCCGTAGTAACTTGCTACGGGTAGGAACGGAGGTAGCAAAGCAACACACGACGTACGCAAAAGTGGCATCGGTCGCGCCGTCTATGAGGAAGGGCGGGGCCGCACCGAGCGTTGCCTCGCACAGCTCGCTCACGAACGAGCCGCACATGCGGATCATCTCCACAGGCGACAGCGCCATGTTGACGATGCCCACGTCGGCGTTCGCCTGTTCTGGGTTCTGCAGCGCGCGGGACAGCACGATGTGCTGCTCGGCGATGAGCCGGACGGCTATGCGGTTGCGGATTGCGGCATTGAGGAAGTTGGCAATCTCTTCGGAGGACATGTATTTCGCGCATTCCTGGAACCTAGCCCCCAACCGAAGTAATAATAATAATAAAAATCAATGTCCCGCCCACCCGCATTCCTATCTATAAGAAAAACTTGCCCTTTGGCCATCGTTGGGATATCGTTCGCATGGTCCTGCACGAGTGCTTCGAGCTGCGCGGCAAACACTGCATTCTCCTCCAAGTTCTTCACTTGTGGGTACGTCGCGCTCCACAAAAAGCTCTTCCTGAACCCGTCTAGGATCCGCGCGATGTACGGGTTCGTGGCAACGATGAACGGCAGACCCTCGAGGGAGCGTATGCGGGTGGCCATCCGGCGCGGAATTTCGGCCTGTGCGTATGATACGGAGGTCAGCACGGATTCAGCCGTCAAAGGGCGACCGGTGGCCAGGAGGGTTCCCAGCGTGAGGGGTCGAGGCAGGTGGTGTGCATAGGTTGTCAGGAGATGGGCAACCTCGGGAGGTGCGGGCTCCGGGGTACGAGAGTAGCGCGCGGAATACCGACGATAGGTCGAAGGCGCACGACGGCAAGGGAAATGCAGTCGCGAGGACCGAACATGTTGGATCATCATCACCGACTAGTACAATTGTAAGGAGTGGCGACTACGACATCGTAAGCTGCTGTAGTCGTGGAGATAATCCCAAATCCCATCTTCGGTCTCGTCCGCCGGGCGGAACTCAACGAAAAGGTGATCAGGTGACCAAACATCATGGAGACGGCGACAACGACAACTATATTATCACGGCTCTAATTGTACACTTGGTAAAGCGGCCTACGGGGATGGCTCACGTCAGTACCGAAACTCCAGGATAAGGAATACACTTACGTGCTGGAGAATTTCGTGCCTTGCCTGACAACCTTCTCAACAGCATCAAGGAAGTCACGTTCAGTAGCAACCTTACGACGAGCTCGTATGGCAAACATGCCAGCCTAATGTGATATAAAGAAAGTGAGACAACCGACACCAGGCCTGGGACGATCCTCCACATACCTCAGTCGCCACTGACCGCAACTCGGCACCAGTCGTATTCGGACATAACCGGGCAATGAGATCAAACCGAATGTCTCTCTCCACGCTCATACTCCGTGCGTGGATACGAAGTATGTGTGCTCGCCCTTCATTGTCCGGTAATGAAAACTCTATACGACGATCCAAACGACCCGGCCGCATCAAGGCAGGGTCGAGTGTATCAGGTCTGTAAAAGAGTCTGTCATCACGACGTGCATCCATAGAATTATCTTCACCTGTTAGTAGCCATTAGCACCTTGATGTTCCCCCGTGGATCAAATCCATCCAGCTGATTAATGAGCTCTAACATTGTCCGTTGCACTTCATTGTCACCCCCCGCCCCATCATCGAAGCGGGCACCACCGATGGCGTCGACCTCGTCAAAGAAGATAATGCACGCCTTCTTACTCCGTGCCATTTCAAACAGCTCACGGATCATCCGCGCACCCTCGCCAACATACTTCTGCACGAGCTCAGAGCCAATGACACGAATGAAAGTTGCATCTGTCCGGTTGGCAACAGCGCGTGCGCAAAGGGTCTTTCCCGTTCCTGGAGGCCCAAACATCAAGACGCCTTTCGGTGGATCGATGCCGAGACTGACAAAACGTTCGGGCTGGAAAAACGTCAGACATGCATCACAGCAAGTGATACTGCGACCATACCGAGAGTAATGGCAGTTCAACGACCTCTCGAAGTTTCTCGATCTGCTCTTTGCAACCGCCAACATCGGAGTATGTTACATCTGGCTTCTCTTCGACTTGCATCATGGTTACTGATGCGTCAATCTTCGGAGGAAGGGGAATCTGGATTTGGTACTTATTGCGATCAACGCTGTGAAAAACAGACTCTGCTTAGAAATGCCCTTTAAAATGAACAGACTGCTCACCCAACGCGCATACCCTCCTCAATGTCTGTTGGCGCGACACGATCGCCGAGGGATACGACAAACTTGGCGATTTGCTTGATATTAATGAGATACTTGTCTTGCTCATCCGCGCCCCTCTGACCCTGCATTGCACCGATGGGGTTGACTGCACGCGCAGATTCTGCAGCTGCCTCATCCACCTTGATGATCTTCGTGCACCGTGCAACTTGAAGAGGGTGTTCATCGTTCATACGTTGCCTGTCTGCAGGGAGATCCCATAAGTTGGGAGATGCTAGGCCGGTGTCGGACTCCTTGATCCCTGAGGGAGGACGGATCAAGCGGCCGCTCGGACAACAGCCAGAGAACTAACCAAGTTTCTCATTTATGCGTTTTTGCACCTCCTTAATATCTGACTCCGTCTTTTTCAGCTGAGCGGCATAGGGACCTTGGCCCTGACAACCAGAACCAGTTAGACAGAATCTTCAGCGTGCGCAAAGTGGCACGCACATATGTCTTAAGAATTTGGATGTCACTCTCATCCAGAGCTACAAATAACATTAGATACATGGCTGAGAGAGTGAAAGGTATTGACGCACGGACTATTTTCTCCTCCTTTTCGTCAATCTTCTTGTTATCTGAGGACGCGTTGAGGAGCACGCAAGGAAGAGTTAACAGGTAGCGCACATTTCTCCCAATCACTAACAGAACATGGTCAAATAAATGAAAGCTCAATACACGAAAGTACTCACGCTTTCGGAGGCATTGCAGATGACGGTCAACGGCAGGGATTGTCTGTGTCTGGTCTGCGGGGGACGCGTCACCACGATTTATGCACGTGACCGGCCTGATTGGGGACATCTCGAAAGTGAAACTGATAACCTCGGCTCATACAATTTGAAGCAGTCATGGCGGGTGCCCTCTCCAATGCGAAGAAAAACCTCCCAAAGATCGAGGATGAGGACCGCGAGTCCAGATTTGGCCAGGTCTTTGGCGTGTCAGGTCCTGTCGTCGTCGCAGAGAATATGATCGGTTGTGCCATGTACGAACTCGTGCGCGTTGGCCATGATGAGCTCGTTGGGGGTGCGTAGACATGCCGTTCTCGTGTAGAAATTTACATATTGTTTATTCTAGAGGTCATTCGCATTGAAACGGATAAGGCAACAATTCAAGTCTACGAGGAGACGTCAGGCGTTACAGTTGGGGACCCTGTACTGCGGACAGGGAAACCTTTGAGTGTAGAACTTGGTCCAGGTATTTGTTTTGTATCCGCACCCATCCTTCGTACTGAAATTACTTGAGGACTGATGGGAAACATCGTCGATGGTATCCAGCGGCCACTGCGTGTATGTTTTGTTCTCACCTCTTGAAAGTATGAAACCAAAGCCCCATAGTCTATCCAAGAACTCTCCAAGTCTATCTACATCCCCAGAGGTATCAACACAGAATCTTTGGATCGCACGATCAAGTGGGATTTCACCCCAACCGGTGTTCAGGTACTGGTTTTATATTCGCGGGTCTTACGTGCTACCCTGCTCATAATCCTGGACCTAGATTGGAGATCATATTTCCGGAGGCGACATATTCGGCCGAGTCTTTGAGAATTCGCTCGTTGATGCCCACAAAATTATGCTCAATCCGAGAGCAATGGGGTCTATTACGCATATAGCGGAGAAGGGCAGCTATGCGGTCGACGTAAGGACATCCGTTCGTTGACTAGAAGCTAACTGAAAACGTTCCTCAGGATGTCGTCCTCGAGACCGAATTTGACGGAAAGACCACAAAGCATACTCTTATGCAACTATGGCCCGTCCGCGCCCCCCGTCCGGTAGCGGAGAAGCATACAGCGGATTTCCCACTTCTTACAGGTCAACGTATTCTGGATGCCTTGTTCCCCTGTGTGCAGGGAGGAACTACAGCCATTCCTGGTGCCTTTGGATGCGGAAAGACTGTCATCTCACAAGCATTGTCAAAATACTCAAACAGCGATATAATCATCTATGTCGGCTGCGGGGAGCGCGGAAATGAGATGGCCGAAGTCCTGATGGATGTGGGTTTCTTTCACCTTTGCCTCGGTATTCATCCAATCGTAGAAAAAGTTCCCAGAACTCACCATGGATGTCGGGGAGCGCCAAGAACCGATTATGAAACGTACCACGCTGGTCGCTAACACATCAAACATGCCAGTCGCGGCCCGCGAAGCTTCGATTTACACTGGTATCACACTTGCGGAGTACTTCCGTGACCAGGGAAGCAATGTTGCCATGATGGCTGACTCAACGTCTCGCTGGGCTGAAGCTCTTCGTGAAATCTCAGGTCGGCTGGCAGAAATGCCCGCAGATTCAGGCTACCCAGCCTATCTTGGTACCAAACTGGCAAGCTTCTATGAACGCGCCGGCAAGGTTACCGCTCTAGGCAATCCCGTTCGTCAAGGAACCGTTTCCATCGTCGGGGCGTACGTCGTGTGCATCTCCTATCACCTGGTAAGATTATAACTCACGAGATGTCAATAGTGTGTCACCACCTGGCGGTGACTTCTCAGATCCTGTGACTTCGGCAACTCTTGGTATCGTGCAGGTCTTCTGGGGTCTCGATAAGAAACTCGCACAGAGAAAACATTTCCCATCTGTCAATTGGAGTCTGTCATACTCCAAGTACACCAAAGTTCTTGAGCCCTACTACGATTCCACGGAGCCGGGTTTCGTTGAGTTACGTACACGCACCAAGGAAATTCTTCAGAAAGAAGAGGATCTTGCTGAGATCGTACAGCTTGTTGGCAAGAGTGCCCTCGGCGAGAATGATAAGATCACGCTTGAGGTCGCGCGCATGCTCAAGGACGACTTCTTACAGCAGAACGGCATGAGCGAATACGATCGATATTGCCCTTTCTACAAGACGAGTGCCATGCTGCGGAACTTTGTGGACTTCCATGATTTGGCGGTCAAGGCGGTTCAGTCGAGCGGCGTCACTTTCGCTAGGATTAAGGATTCCACGAGTGAAATTATGTTTAAACTTTCACAGATGAAATTCGAGGTACACTATACGCCCTTCATATGTACTGCATTCTTATCTAGCCTTCCAGTCTCCGTCGCAGGGCCAGAAGCCAATCAAGCGGAAGCTTGATAGCCTCCACAACGAGATCATCGAGAAGTTCAGGACGATTTCCGAATAAGTAGGAGTTCTACGGGGTGTCGAATATCATGACGTCTTACTGCACTAGGCACGTAGCGGAACGAATTATTATAGCAGTCACTTTATGTATTTCCTTTCCAACAACAAAACGCCAGGGCCAAAGGATTGATGAGTCATCAATATGCTCCACGTGACCTACACTGCCTGGCTCAGGCTTAACTTTGCCTTTGCCTTGTCGTTGTCGTTGTCTCTGTCACACAGTATTCATCGAAGATGTCTGAACGGAAAGGTGATTACGCGCACACTTTCTGCCGAAGCGGATAATGACATTGTTCTTGCTCAGTGTTGAACAAGTACTTCCCCCCGGACTTCGATCCGGCATTGATTCCTAGACGGAAGGGGCCCAAAAACTCACAACAGGTCGTCCGTCTCATGGCACCATTCTCCATGTATGTCTATATTTATAATACAACTTTATGATAAACACATTCTATGGCATAGGCGATGCAACACTTGCGGGGAATACATTTATAAAGGCAAAAAATTCAATGCAAGGAAGGAGACGGTTGAGGGGGAGGATTATTATGGCATCAAAATCTTCCGTTTCTATATCAAGTGGTGCGTGATACCCGTACAATTCTGCGATGAGTGCTCACCGCTCTGAGTAGTACATTATGTTCAGCAGAAATCACTTTCAAGACGGATCCAAAAAACACCGACTACTCCGCGGAACATGGGGCTTCGCGCAATTTCGAGCCGTGGCGAGAAGAGAAAGCGGTCGAAGAAGAGGATCGGCTCGCAAAGCTGGAGGAAGAGGAAAACAACCCAATGAAGGCGCTCGAGAATCGCACGGTCGACTCGAAGCGTGAGATGGACATCCTCGACGCACTGCATGATATCCGTGCACGAAACGCCCGAAATGAGCGTGTGGGGCAGGCGGATGACCTCATCACACGTTTAGGGATTGAAGAGATCGTGAGCCCGGAGGATGAGCAGCGGCGGAGGGAGGAGGAGGAAGACGAGCGACTGGTGCGGGAGGTGTTCGCGAAAGTTCCTGCGCCAGACGCGGCAGGGCCGTCGCACAGACCAGAAGAGGAGGAGGAAACGCCCGCTCCGGCACTCGTGACCGTTAAGCGGAAGGCGGACGACGTCGAGCCGAATCTCAAGAGTCTCTTACCTGAGAATACGCGGGCGATGGTCAACGCGATATCAGCGTCGTTGCAGCCTGTAAAGAAGAAGAAACCTGACAGCTCGAAGTCGCTCGGGATCAAGCTCGTGAAGAAAAAGAGGAAGGTTGCGGCGAGTTGATCGTCATGATGTGGTTACATTATCGTGTCTTGGTTTCATGGACGTTCGTTAGTTCGTTATCGTAATTTTAATTTTGTAAGAAATACAGTACAGCTCGTAAAATTGGGTGACTAAGCAAAGCGCGACGCGTCTCAGCGCGTCCTTCAACATTCACCTCTTCGCATTATCATGGACGAATCTCGCGAAGACATACCTCGCATATCCATCGACTCTCTTCGAGACTGGCACAGGATCAAGGCCAACTTCACTAAAGCTGTTTTTGCCCAGTTCGACCAGCGTCTTGTCCAGAATAGACTAGAATCCGAAAGAGCCTCACTCGTGCCACACATTCAGCAGGTGCCGACAATCGACATTCGTGCTGGACGGGACATTTCTTGACTGACCGCTGGTTTCAGTTCATCGACACAACCTTCGAAAAGGCGAAACTCAACGTGCGCATCAATGGAAAGAGATTCGAAGAGTTGAAAGATGAGGACGATGGTACAGTCGTCACCATGATGCTGGCTGTCCGTCTCTTTGATTGAATTTTTATTTATTTTTAAGACAGGGAAGTCGAGCCCTTTGACGAGGCTCTGGATCGTGAGACGTGGTCTCTTTATAATCAACGCTTGCAATGGGACCTCGAGCTCGCGACCAAGCGTCGACAGCGACCACAAGAAGTCACGGACCTTCTGGAGAATCTCTTCAAGGTCCAGGAAGCCGCACTAGGAGAATTCGATGGACCAATTGAAGATGGCGACGAAAATCGTACCGACGCCAGTCTGCCCGACGGTATGCCTGGTTGTTCAGTTCTCAGGTGGACCCAGCCGCTGACTTCGACATACATGCAGAAACTGTGCTCGCAGAGACGGGCGATACGTACTCAAAGGCGGCTGCCTTGTCTGCGGGCCTGCGCCAGGTACTCTTGTCTCCGCTTCTAACAAATTCGAGTTCATGACGTGCATTACAGACCGTCGAGACGCAGCACGAGCGACTGAGACGACTCCCAGCGGTCGAAGAAGAAATCAACGCCCTCAAACCATAACGTATCTCAGGTCACCCTTGCCAGTCTGCTGCCCACCCTTCCTGTCGTTCACCTATTGTGCGCGCGTTCGTTAAAACACCTTCACAGCTCTGGGGAGAGGGAGAAGTGGCAAGAGATACAAATATTGTACGGATATCATGACCCTCGAAAACCGCCACGACCTCCCCTGAATCCTCCACCTCCACGACCGCCACCCCCACGGCCGAAACCAAAACCTCTTGAGCCTCCGCGACCACGATCACCTCCAAAGCCACCTCGGCCACCACCCC
>QFEA01002767.1:29796-87678 GCA_003315975.1 Lactifluus echinatus
AGTAGTTTGTCCCCTGCGATGTACACCTTGTCCCCCTTTTTGAAACTGCTTGCTACCATGCCCTCTCCCATTTTCACGGAGAAATACACCTCATTTATCGGGCCGAGAATCTCGTCGACCTTGCCAATCACGGATTTGTTTTGAAGGTAGATGGGTGCGTTGAAGTATGGTACTTTGTCTGGCATGAGTGAGGAGCAGAACATCTCATCTTCTACCGCGTGGACGAACGAGCCCATTTCTGCATACATCGTCTTTAGTTAGTGGCAGCGACGCGTATGTCCGTGAAACACACACCGAGGACTGATTCAGGTGGACCTGCATCCCGTGGTGGGCCCCCACCGTGCCCGAATCCTCGTCCTGCATTTGTGATGACGTCCCGCCGAAAAAAACAAGTAAAAAGATTTGCGCACCTCCACCCCGGCCAAAACCTCCTCTTCCTCCTCGGGACATTGAACGAGTTTTCCTTAAGCTAAATGGAAGCGGGACAACTGCGAAAGTAGTTGGCTTGACTTCTGCGCAGAGAGCTCAAATGCAAATGTAGCTGTTATGGCGAGCAGGTCACGGACGGACTCGCATAAGCCACAGACGCGTAGCAGCAAACAAATCTTCCCCAGGCCTGCAAACGTAGGCCTTGGGGCAATTCTCAACGTTGCTGCCCCCGATTCAACTCGTCTGCTCTATCATTTACTCTGTTTGTAACACGTTTATATTTTACGTGGGTGAGTGACCTGCATGAAATACTAGAGTACAATCTTTGTGTAGTTAGTGTGGGTCGCTGACCAATGGCGTGCTCCGAAATCAAATTCAGGACGCGTCTTTTGACCTCATACCTACTCCTACGTCCCCGAGCTGATGGCTGTGAAGACGAGAAAGGGCATTTCTGTCACTACTGAGCGCCTTGCCGAGGGTTGCAAGCATGGTGTCCTTCAAGTCGGACACGACCTCTGGAGAGCGGTGGTCCCCGAATCCACGCGTGATACTGGCACACCAATTGCCGTCTCCGTGGGACTGCTGCAGTCGCGAACTGAGAAAGGGAATCGTGAAACTTCTCTTCCGCCAGCTGTGGCGTGCTGGGCTGTCTTGGGTGAAGATGTTCAGGTAAGCTAGGACCCTGCGAGGTGTAGTAGACGACCCATAGATCCTGCTTTTTCAGAAAGCCGTGCTCGGCGTTCCTCCTGACTTGACGAAGCAATATCCTGATATATTTCGACCTCTTTCCTCGTCCCGCCATGCTGAAAAGACGCACGCGCTTGCTTCGATCCAACTCATTCCTTTGCAAGAGATATTCATGCAAGCACTTTCTAGATCTGCATATAGCAGAGCGAAGGCCGACCTCCCGTCCTTTGAGAACTGGTTGTGTCAGGACAAGAGAATTCTGCGACAGGGTTCTGTATACCCATTAGATGCTGGGGATGGTCCTGATCCCAATTCTCTGACATACAAGGTCATTATGACCGAGCCCGTGCTACAAGGGTATTACCAAAAGTCGCAAACATCTTTTACTCTGCTACCACCCAGGGAGGAACCGCCGGCCGTCAACGGACACCAAACGTTACCCTCTCTCTCGCTCCCAGACGACGCTCAAATTGAGTTCGATGAGGATGAGGATCTTGAAATCGGCGAGAATTTCTTGGCCAGCTCCCTCGTTCCTCCACCCCCTTCGTACTCTCACCGAACCGACTCCCCAACTATACACATCTCGCAGTTTGCTCACGAGTTCACACCAAAGCCTTTGTCAATACCCACTTACTCGGAGCTGGATGATTATACCATGTACGTGCGTACCGTCGATCTGCTCAAGATTGGTGTGCTCGACGGCGATTGGGTAAGTGCCAATCTCTCATTTATGGAAGCAATGATGCGTGTAACCGATGCCAGGCTATAGTTCAACTTCCATCATCAAGAAGTCGTCGCATTGTCAGGCTAGGAGCTGACGATGCAGTAATCGGCGATTCGTATGGTCCTTATCTTCTCCCGAAATTCCTATTCTAGCTAAAATTACTACCAATAGTAGCCTTGTCAAAGCTTCTCCAATACTTCTGCACAATATTGATCCTGAGATCCGAGTTACTCCCACTCGCCTTTACCTCCAGGCGGCGCCAGATGGTATCCGCGGCCGCAGCCTGCCTACGGCCAAAGCGGTGACCATTGCCCGCGTTGCATCTAGGTTGTCGACGAACCGTAATTACCAGCCACTCGTCCTGCAGGGTTTGAAGGCCTTTTTTGATGGGAAGAGGCGCCTAGTCAAGCAGGGCGATCTGCTCGCGGTAAAAGTAGACTTGAATCAGCTACAGTACCTTCAAGCCGCCTCGACAGGCGATGCCGCAGTGTTGGAAGGGTATGTCTCTCTCTCGTTTACTTTCAGGCGGAGAGGTCCCTTGATGTGCGTAAATAGGCAGTCAACGTACGCGGCAAGTGCAGAGCAAATTGTGTACTTCGTCGTGACGAATATCGAGTGCGATCCACCGTCCAGTAATAACGCTCTCAACATATCAGACGTTCATCTCGGTTTGTCAGCCGGTGAACTGGGGTGTTGGGTGGATCCCGAGGTAACTCGCATGACGCAAACTGGCTTCGAGCACGCTCGGATACCGGATGCCTGGACCTTTTTAAGTGCGCATTCCCTGTACTTTATATTTACCAAGAAGATCTTACTTTTTGCGTAAAGATCCTGGAAGTACACTCGGCTCTGATGGAGATACGACTGGGGGAGTAGGGCAGGGTAATCAACGCGCATTCACGCAACTCATGGGATTATCTCGAGCAGCGCTGATGCCGCAAGCCCTAACATTTGACATACCAATTACCATGCTCCTCAAAGGCCCCCGAGGAATAGGCAAGTTCACTACGGCTGTGCACGTAGCTCGACGCCTTGGAATGCACGTCTTTGAAGTAGGCTTCTGGCATGTATGCGTTTACTCGGAATGTGCTTATAGCTACCAGATGAACTCTTATGATTTCCTTGGAGAAAATGATACGAAGACGGAGGGTTTACTGCGAGCCCGCTTCGAGCAAGCTACCTCATGCTCACCATGCGTACTCGTGATGCGATATCTCGAGGCCTTTACGCAGACTACGCAGCCCGCGGAGCCTGGGAAAGGTAAAGTGTAAAAGTGCTGTTTCAGCGTCCTTTCATTGATTAATTGTTTCTAGATCCCGCCATTGTCAATGTAATTAAAGAACTATTCCAAGATCTCTATGGTTCTTGGAGGTTGTCAGGATATCCGATCCTCGTCTTTGGAACAACCAGTACGCCGGGGCATGTTCCCCCGAGCCTCGTGTCCTGCTTTAAGCACGAAGTAGATTTCGAGGCATGACAATTTAAGCTCCCACGTCCATTGATTTGATCTCATTTTGTAAGATAGGCCCCTGGTGAAGCAGAGAGGTCGGCAATTCTGGGCACCTTGCTCGCGTCGAAGCAACTGGCGCCTGACGTTTCGATTATTGACCTAGCGCGACGAACGGCCGCATTTGTGGCAGGTGACCTGGCTTCCCTAGTCGTTCGTACGAGCTGTGCTGCAATTACACGGGTCATGCAAGCAGTGTGCGCTTATGGTAACTACGACAGTGTTTTTACTTGTAGCTGACCAGTTTGCTAGTAGGGATGGCTTCACTTCGGACGACATTTTCTCTGCAGGTGTGTCTCTGACGAACGCAGATTTTGAGATGGCCACAGAGGAGGCGCGGTCCTCTTATAGTCAAAATATCGGCGCGCCGAAAATTCCGAGTGTATCGTGGGACGACGTTGGCGGCCTTGCAGATGTCAAAGCAGACATATTGGATACGGTACAACTGCCATTGGAACACCCCGAACTGTTTGCATCGAATCTCAAAAAACGCTCCGGTGCGCGATCGTCTGTTCTGCGCGGATGGAACCCGTCCATCCATCCATACAGCGTAGCACGTTCCATCATCGCTCACATCATCTGTAGGCATTCTGCTCTACGGCCCACCAGGCACGGGAAAGACGCTCCTCGCCAAAGCGGTGGCTACATCGTGCTCGCTTAATTTCTTCTCTGTCAAGGGTCCGGAGTTGCTCAACATGTACATCGGCGAGTCCGAGGCAAACGTCCGACGCGTCTTCCAGCGCGCACGCGACGCGCGTCCCTGCGTCGTTTTCTTCGACGAGCTCGATTCGGTCGCGCCCAAGCGCGGCGCGCACGGCGACTCGGGTGGCGTCATGGACCGCATCGTCTCTCAGCTCCTCGCCGAGCTCGACGGTATCTCTTCGTCTTCGTCCACTGGTACGAACGACGTCTTTGTCATCGGCGCGACGAATCGCCCCGACCTTCTCGACCCGGCACTACTGCGGCCCGGGCGTTTCGACCGGCTGCTCTACCTCGGCGTGAGCGAGACGGACGTGGCGCAGCTGCACATCCTGCAGGCGCTCACGCGCAAGTTCCGGCTCCACCCCGCGCTCGAGCTCATGGCCGTGGCGAAGGAGTGTCCGTTCCACTTTACCGGCGCGGACTTTTACGCGTTGTGCGCGGATGCGCTGCTCAAGGCCATGTCGCGCAAAGCGGAGGAGATTGACGCGCGTATCGGTGCGTGGGGCTTCCTCCCGCCCTTCTCCCTCTTTTCCATGCCTACTTTGGCCTGACTGTTATTTCCACACAGCGACACTCAATGCAGAGCCGCTGTCATCATCGCAGTTCCCCTTGCCTCTCACGCCGCAATACTACTTGGCTGAGATGGCGACACCTGAAGAAATTGCCGTCGTCGTCACCGCGGACGACTTTTCAGCGGCCTTGCACGAGCTCGTACCGAGCGTCTCGCAAGCTGAAATGGCCCGTTATGCGCAGATACGCGAACGCTTCTCACGATCGAATGTAGATACGGTTAATGAGGACAGCGTGGATGGTGATAATGGCGACGGGGACTCGCAAGGATTAGTTAAGAATACCAAAGGAAAAGGGAAAGCAAAGTGACGATCGGATAAATCAAGACAATTTGAAGCACAAGGACGCAGAGGGAAAAAATAGGATACATCGGGCGTGACGGCTTATCTATAGCTTCGTACAAAACATTAATATCACTAGTAGTTCCTCCCGAGATCCATCAAAGTCTCTCGAGTCAAGAAAACATAATCAGAACCACCGGTTGGGCGTTAGGCCGACCCGGTCGAGGATATCCTTGAGAGTGTCTGGTACAATCGAACCAAGTGCGGTGGACGACTTGAGCTTCACGGGTGTCGCGTTTATCGGTAGGCTGCAAACCATCAATTAACGGGCCAACGATTTAACTACAGAAAATTTTCTCACTTGTAGGTGACCTTGCCGTCAATCACGACTTCGAGGTTGAGTGTCGGGCGCTCAGGGTTGCGCGTGTCAATCTCAATCGTAGACCTGGACGAGATGAGAACGGCGTACATCCATCAATCAGGGGCCCCAGGGCTCCGTCTTGACAGCTAGAATGAGGAAAACGTACCACTTGTAATTCCCGACTGGCAGATACTTGATCACGCGTTCCATCGGCACTTCTTCGACCACCTCCTCCGGCGGCATCTCCTCGTCTACGATGTGCAACCTGGTCCTTGGTACGACGGCCTCGCTGGCTGGCCTCAACGTACGCACGAGGGGCACATAAAACATGCTCAGGGGGCTGGTCGAGAACTCGCGCACGACGTGTGAGCCGGGGCCCGCCTCGTGCAGTGGGTTGAACTCTATCGCCGCAAACTCGTGCCGATCGCCCGATAGGAGGTAAATGTTTGGGACCGTGTGCAATGCGGAGAGGAGGGATGCCTTTTCGGAGGCGTATCCGGCCCATGAGTCGGTCTGGGCGTCATGTGTCCAAAGTGAGGTGAACGGAACTGATGTGACGATGAACTTGAAGGTTGCCGTTTGATTAACCTGGTGTGTGAGGGTTGCCGTTAAATGTAATTGAAACAGAGAAAAGGGGGCCATGGTGCGATTCACATACCTTTCCAAGCCATTCGTAGAGGGCACTCAGTTGTGCTTCGCCAAGCATCGTTCGTGTAGCGGCCTCACCAACAAAGGGGCTACTACGATACCGCCGCGTGTCCATTACAAAATATGCAACATCCCCGTAACGGAAGTCGTAGTATTGCAGATCCGGATCGCGGGCATCGTAATTGCCGTCCCCATTGTAAATGCGAAACGCGTCATTAGCATTTTCGAAGGGAGGCGTGTCGTTCGATTGGCCGGCATAGTTGTTGATAATCTGCAAGCAACGTGAACCAACATCCGGAGCACACTTGTGCGGAAAGGTAGCGCCGAACCTCATGATCGTCATAAGTATGGATGATGGCTAAAAGCAGAGAGTCAGACTGTGTGCGATACACGAAGATTCACAGACATACGAAGTCGCTCGTATATCTTGCGGAAGCTCGGGCTGTTGTAGTTGTGTCTATAGAGACGACGGTACGCGTCCTTCGAATCACCATAATAGACTGGGACATCTGCGTAGATGAAGTCGCCCTATAGCACGTCAAGGAGTAGTTGGGATGGAGGATGAAGGTGTCACACACCAGAAATAGCATGAACTCTGTCGGCACGACATCCTTAACGTCAAAAGTGGCTGGCTTCACGCTCTCAACTGCGGGTTCTGACTGGTTTGCCTCTGTTCGGACATCGTCTTTGGGTGAAATTTGAGTCTCCGTCACGTTTTCACTAGCATGAACAAACGCCACAGTTCCAGGAGTATCGACAACGGTGGGTTCAGCAAAGAGGTAATCAGCAAGCAGGTCGAAGCCCTTGATCCTGCCATTTTTGAAGGGCGCGTAGGGAAAGTTCGGTTTGAGACATGAGGTCACGACAAAGCGAAAATGGGACCCTGTCGGAAGGCGCGAGTCTGGGAATGTGTGGAAGCGAATGGGGAAAGCTGGGTACGGCAGAATAGTCCTGTTTGTATATGCCAAGGTGTCTGGAGGAGGGAAAGAGGTTAACTTTGTGATGGAAGCAAGAGTGTAGGGAATGTGTACACACATTCATATTCTGTGGAAGGCCAGAGCTTGGTCAGCTTGGTAGCGTTTGTCCAATCGAAATCATGATCCAGACGAAGGATGGGACCATCCGCCCATGGCTCGGCAGTGGCGGCAGTTGCAGGACGCCAAAGAATGAGAACATCACGTTCTGTCGCGTTGGAGTGAGAAAGAGGATAGCGAACAACCACTTTGACGCTGTCTGGATAAACTGCGCCGACTCGGGTAAAAGTGACGTCTGTGGCAGAATCGATAAGAGGTGTGAAGACAAAATCTGCGGCGAGTAAAAGTAGGACGGTATTAATAGACCAGGTTATGATCGTGGTAAGGCGAGTGGTAGGAAGGGAAAATAGAAGTTCCCAGACGACATCTCGGTTATTACTGGTCTATGCAGGTGGTCAGGACAACGGCATGAGAGAAATGGCAATGCGTGCCTTGTTTGTGGTAACGGGTTCGTTTGACTTGTCTTCCTTGGAATCAGATGATGGACGTGAATGACGAGGGGCGAGAATGGTTGCGGAATACGCAAGATAAAGGCCAGGAAGCAGGTATCTACACCATCGAGTGGGAATCTGCCAGCCAGGTCAGGTCAAAACTCGACACAAATAAGGAGAAAGAGGAAACGGACCACCCGAAGAAACAGATATACGAATATGCGAAATAATGTGGAAAACAGGGCACCGAAATAAAATAGCCGGACAGGTTTTGTGTAGCTGTCGGACATGGTGAGCTCGAGCTCGAAAGGTGCTGAACGGTGACGGCGGCGGCGGCGAGCTGAATTCACCTGCTCCACGGTGTCACGTGAATCACCCGCGTCTGTCGTATTCGTATGTCGTCACACCATTTGAAGCTTTTAGGCAAAATGGTGAAACACATCAATACATCTCTATTCATCATATATTCATGGCACTTTCGTCTCCATCGAGTCGAAAATAGCTCGTCTCCAACCATGCAATTATGAGGTGATGATGCAGTTGCCGGCAACAGTGACCCCGATTTCTCCGTACAGCTGCTGGACCGTAACTACTGTGATGACTCGCTCCGATAAAACACCATAGTGTATCTTTGAGTTTCCAAGGTTAAAAAAGGTTAAGCGAGCTGCAGGCTAAAGTTGTCCCGCGGCATTCAGAGGATCTATGCGTGGGAAAAGTAAAGTATCGCAACCAAGTTACACGCGTCAAACCTCGTCACTGGCATCGGCACTCACGCCTCAAAAAATGGGTGCATCGCAATCAAAAGCAGACACCGAACAGGTGTTCTACAATGCCATCCCAATTCAAGTCAGCCACCACCGCTGCCCGATACCCCCCCGGACTGACCACGCGCCTGAAAACAGGTCTCATCTGAGCTGGCCAGCCAGCTCTCCGACACGGGCCTCGCCCCCGAAGTCTCCCCCACCCGCCACGCCATCCTCGACTCCGGCGTGCGCGCCAAGATCAGCGCGGAACTGGCGCGTCTGCGGGAAGGCGATGACGTGCTCCGTCAGGCGATCGAGGCCGCCCTAGAGCGCGAGAACATCGATCGCGAGCGCGGTATGGCAGGCGGAGAGGAAGAGGCGGCGGCGGCGGTGGCGGGCGAGCATGGGAACGTCAAGAACTCGACTGTACTCCTTGGGGACCTCGAGGAGGTCCGTCAGAAGGTTGACCGGTATCGCGCGCGAGCGAGCTTGGCTGAGCATCCGGATGTCAAGGCGGCGAGCGAGGCCGTCGCTTCTTGTTATCGGTGCGTTTTCACCGCGCCACTTTGTGCACGAGCTGTCGACTCACTTGTCGTTTACTGGTGTTCAAATAGGGCGAACATGACGACCACACTCCATTGCTGGTCAGAGGTGGCTGCTTTTCGCAATGCGGTGGCAAAGTTGGAGCAGGTTGGACCCTTTCTTTTTTTATTCTCTGTCCAGCTATCAACACTGATGTGGTCGTTCTCTAGCAATACATCGACTCGCTACGGTAGCAGGCGGTGGTCGGATCATTTTCCCCCCTGTTAGATGCGCCAGCTTTGTTACAGACAGCACAAGTAATACGTCACCGTCGCACCAACTTCGTACAATCATATCTTACTGCATGATGTCTGCAGAATTGGCGAGGATAATTCCGATCAAATCATACAATCTGCTACGATTCACAACTAACAACGCGGTACGTGAAGGATATATGCTGGATGGCGAATTATAACACGAAGAAATGGATATCACAAATACAAGGCTCCAGCCTCTATTAGACGAGTCCTTGAGTCCATTAAGTAGCCCATCCTCCGTCCTCTAATTATCAGATAAATTTAAGAAACGAAAAAACTGTCAGTTGCGAAAAGGGCCCGCCCTTGGCAAAAAATGAGAAAATTATCATACTCACAAAGGTGGTTCATGGTTCATCATCATTCATATTACTTTTTCTTTCAAGGTCATTCCTCAGCGTCTCAACCCCAAACTTGAGCAAGGCATACTTTAATCATTATTCGAGTACACCGAAGCCGAACTGATGGTCGACGTCCGGCCTGTACTCGATGCTATGGTCCCCACCGCGCTCTTTTGGCGACGCCCAATTGAATCCAAGAATCCACGGCGCATAGGTGCTTCGCCACTAGCCGCAGAATACTGCGACGCTGTGCTCGCCAGTGACGGCACATAAGGCCGTAACGACGCGTACGTGTTAGGCTGCAACTCTGCTCTTGAAGAAGGTACGGGCGGTGGTGTGGATATGACGGGTGCAGATGCAGGTGCAGGTGCAGGTGCGTTCTTCGGGCGCGGCATGATCACTGGCCGATCAGCCGATGACGGCAGCACCGAATTGCGCAATGGAGACCTAGGCCATGAGAGTGGAGGAACGGGCGGGGGAGGTGGTAATGTAGACTGTGGCACAAGTGCCGGTGCCGGTGTAGATGGTACAGCAGTAGGAACGATGCGGGGCTTGATGGCCTCTGGCGGAACTAACGGCGACATGCTCCTTCTCCTCGTATTCAGAGGCAGCACTGTCAGGGAGGACGTCGACGATGACAACGACGCATTGTTGTTACTATAGGTTGGTGTTCCAGAACGCGAGCTGGGAGTTGGAGAGTAGGAAGGTGGTGGCGACGAGCGGATGAAGCTGTTGCGCAGCGGCGACCTCGGTGGGGGCGCCTGGGTCACGGGCGATGAGGGCGTGCGCGCGTGTGTTGGCTTTGGCGATGGCGGGCGTCTAGGCATGGCCAAATTTGTCCTGTCTTGTTGGTCGTACAGCTCATTGCTTGTTCGTTCGTCTGGTGGCTCGTGCACTACGAGAAGCGGCGTCGCAAGTGATGAACTCGTCGATGGCTCCGACATTTCTTCCATCGCCGGGGCCTGGGTGGCCTGGGCAGCCGCAATGAGCGCCGCCATCTTTTCCCTCATGCGTGCTTCTTCCTCTCCTCCTACCGCTGCTGCTGACGATGCCTTCTCGGGAGACGTTAGGCCATCTTGTTGTTCGTGCGATGGAGTCGGTATGAACGTCACCCTGCGGCTCTCCCGATTTGGTGTAAACATGGGACGGTACTGCGACTGCGGCCTGAAACCCGACGCCGCATTCCGCCTGGTGTTCTCGCGCACAGTAAGTATGTCTTGCTGTAAGGATTCATATTCATCAGCCATAATTGCGATCGCCAATTCATATAAGTAATGACTGTAATGAGAACGCACCGCTTCCTTGCGCCGCCGCCGCTCGGTACGCTTGATCACGAGACCCCAATATTTCCATATGAGCACGAGTATTACGGCTAATGCCACACCACCCCCGGCGCCACCCGCAATTGCAGCTATGGGTATGGGTGCGGAGTTGCTTCCGGAGGAAACCTGTGCACCCGATGTTGCCGAGCTCGAGCTCGACATTACGGTGACAGTGACAACCTGCTCGGGAGATGGAGCAGGTAACGGCTGTGGTGGCATGGCTGGGTAGGGTACGGGGAAAGAGCCGATGAGGGAGTAAAGGGCGCGCGAAGGGGAATGGACTCAACGGAATGGAATGGAAGGATGGAGGAGATGGGGGAGGTAGAGTTGAGACAGTGGGCAGGAGCGGATGGGCAACACAGAACGAGGGAGGGGGACAACCACGCGCGCACACGGGTTGACGGGTTTATTTATCGCTTGCGGGTGGGGTTCAATTAACCTTGATGAAAATGGGATAGCGCTCGTGCCGAGTTGGACGACTTTCTAGCCATTTGACGCACGACAAGCCACTGCTACGCGACTGAAACAGACGTCTCCGTCTCTGTTACCCGGGGCAATTACCCCGTGTGTGTGTGCGTGTGCGTGTGTTGGTGCGTCACGGCGGTGCAACCTGCCCACAGACGACGGGTGGGAGCGGCAACTGGGATGGGAAGCGAATCTGTCTTCGCCTTCGCGCCCCCTGGCCCTCGTGGATCGCCACGTTGACCTTTCTTCAGGAAGTAATTATCTCACACAACGTTATCGATGAACACCCTGACTGTACCTCCAAGTCCCCATGGCCGCATGTGTATCCTTTGCGTCCACCCACATCTCCGACGCTTCGAAAATATTCATCTTTTGGCTGGGTCCTCTCCCGCACCACGCTTGACTTAATAAATTGAAATTCCATGCCCAGGAACGAACATGTTGACATCGTGCGCACGTTCCCCTGCGTTATGACTTGACGTGACGTTAAAAGTCCAACTTGCATCAACCAAAAACAAGCTGGGGTCGTCCGAATTGGAATTCCCCTCCCGGAACTCCCTCCCTCAATGAGGCTTCCTCCTCCTTTCGGCCCCGAAGTGAGCGTGCGTGTCGTCGGTCAATTCCCACCAGCGTCGCTGACAGCAGCGGCCTTGGAACGATAAGTCATCCGAGAAGACACCAAGCGCCCGATGTATTCGGATATAGGTCGGTGTTCGGCAATGCTGTCACCCGTCCTGTCGTGTTCTGTCTGTCAATGTGGCCAATCGAACCATCTGGTCATTGAAGATGTTACAACCGCATCATGGGGTGATAAGTGATGACAGGCTTCTCTGCCATAAGGTGAACCGACCGAAGAACTTGCTCCCCGTTTGCATCAGATCGTCGACGTTGTGGCAAAAGAAGAATCAGACTCGTACAGCATTGTGTAAAGAAATATCGAATATAGCAGTCCCTGTCATGATGACGAGGCAGCCGTGTAACGTATCTTGCGCTGTACTGTATACTATCCTTCCGCGGCCTCCATCTCGGCCAACGCAGCCTCGTTCAGCCTCTCCGCTTCCTCCATGACACGCTCCTCCAACTCGGCCACCCTATCCTCCGCTTCTCTCTTCTCCTTCTCCAGCTCCGCATACAGGCTCTGCAACGCCCTCTCTTTCGCCTCGAGCCTGTCTACCTCCTCCTTCAGAGACGCGACGCGGGCAGGACCCATGGCAGACTCGACTCCACGCAGCCGCGCAAAGCTCTCATACTCGATTGCCGCCTCGCGCATTGCGGCGCCCGCAGAGCCAACTCGCTTCCCGAGCTCCGCTGCACGTCCAGCGTAACCGCCCAGCACGACGCCAAGCTTCTTCTCGACCTTGGCTGCACGCGCGGCTTCCCGTGCGACCGCGGCCCTGCGCTCTTCTAAGACCGCCTTGTATCCCGCTGCCCGCGCGTCCGCGTCGAGCTGTTCCGCGGGTACCCAGGCCCCAGATGTTGTGTCTAGCACAAGCGTCTCACGCACGTGAACCCACGACGCTTTCTCGTCGACCACCGTGTCGTCATCGTCGCCCAACGCCAGTGCACTCACCACATTTCGCACCTGTTCCTCTGGTGCATTGGGGAAACCGAGAGCACCCGCAAGCTCACGGTGAATCGCTGCTTTCGCTGCGGCGACGTAGGCGTCGGGCGGTGGTTCATATGAGCTCGGCGTTCCGCCGGGATGGGCAGTCCCAGGAACAGGGTGCACGAGTGAGTCGTGCCGCATGAGATGGGCTAGTTCGAGGTCGACAAGTCGTTGCGCAGCTTCCTCCTCCGTCCCAGGCGCCGAGACCAAGCTAAGTTCTTTAAGAAGACGCTCGAGATCGATGTTTGGAGGTTGCGGTAGCCCGCGCTGCACAACTTGAGAACGCCGTGCAAGAGCAGCACGCTCCTCCTCCTCTTTTCGCCGCTTTATACGTGCGTCGCGCTCAGCCGCATCCTCCTCGGAGAGAACCTTGCCCGAACCTGCATCGTCCTCTTCCTCGTCATCAGGAACGAGGAGCTCGAAATTGTTTTCGGGTTTGGGTAAGCTTTTAAAGCTCGCTTGGAGCGACCGTTTGGCAGAGTCCGTCCTCACGCGCATCTCCCGTGGCGTCTCTCCAATGAAAGATGAGCGATCCTCAGGGTTAATACTCAAATTGTCACGCATTGGCGTGCGCAATGGGGTCGTAGACACCCCATCGGTTGTTCGTGGCGTGGCAAGGGGATTGGGAGTGAACGCAACCTGATGTCGAGGTGTGGCACCTTCAAAACCAGTACCTCCGTCTTGGGGCACATGGATTGGGGTGTTCTCCTCGCCAAGAAGAGGTGTCTGCGCTATGGTCATGTTCCGTAAATTTCGAGCCTCCATGAGGATAGTATCCTCTATGTATCAATGTGTCTTTAGTTACCTTAAGCGCAAAGAAGTCGTGTCTACTTACGTTGGGGTGCCGTTCTTGGTGTCCGTGCCATCTTGGCCCTCTCTAAGTTATCATAACCCCCAAGGAGTTGTTCGCTTGGGTCGTCGGTACCCCCGACCAATGCCTTGGCGTCCTCACCGGCCTGGCCAATTTTCACAATCTCTTCAAGTTCTGCATCGCTAACTTGAGCAGCGGGGAGCACTAGCTTTCCCCGACGGCCAATAGACTCGGCTTCTTTGAGCTTCTGAATCTGCGCATCACGTGCGGCAACAAATTTGGTCTGGTGAGGTCCGTTCTCGCCCTCCTTGCCTCGCTTTTGCCGCTTTTTGCGCTCGGCCTCTTCCTCCTCAGGCTTGCGTTTGTTCTCCAGCCGGCGCAGGGTCTGGCCAACAGGTGCAGCTTCAACACGAGCTTGCTCTTCCGAGGTATCGTAAAAGCCTGGGGCAGGTTTTTTCTCGAATGGGATGTCAGCGTTGTACTGTATCGGAATGTGAGCTAGAATAGAGTAGAACATTCGACACCAAAAGCTACACACGTCCATGCCCTTCTTCTTTGTCTTGTGCCGCATGATGATTCCCGCAGCTTTGAGCTCTCGTTTCTTCTGTAGCACAGCAAGGCGTCGTGCCTCTTCCAGCTGTCGTTCCCGAGCTTTCCGTTTTGCCTTCTTTCCTTGCGTATTTGCGAGCCGAGCTCGTGCTTCGGAAAGCATCTCCTTCTCTAAACAAAAATAAAAAAGGACGCGTTAAGCACTAAGACTGCGGAGCTTGAGTACAACGTACCATCCTCATCCATGTCGATAGGGTCGGGGCGTGCAGGCTTCGTCTCAGGGTCCGGATCAATCTCACCAGGCCGTAAGCGGCGCACATCATCAGCGGCGCTGGGACCTGCATCCCCTGGACCTGCCAGACCGAGCTCCTCGTTTTCCTTGGCTTCAGCCTCATCTAGCAGTTTCTGATATCGCTCAAGACATTGAGTGGCGGTGCGGCCGACTATGGGGGCGATTGTCCGCCATTGTGTAGGCATAAGCTTAGCCAGGTGGAGTAACTTCTCGTCTTCCTCCTACAAGCAAGGATTGGTGAGCTGGGGACGTGACGGAGCACGGAATGCACGCACCTTTGACCACTCGGTCTTTTTAATAGAGGGATCCAGCCACTCGTACCAGCGGGCCTTGCATTGTTTGGGCGTTTTTCGAACGAGAAGCGAAGATATACGGGCCCTGGTATCGAGCGTGAATGAGACGCGCAAGAAGGACAATTGGTTGGACGTGACCGACCATTGGTTCTTGCCATACTTTGCAATGGCTGCTTTGAGGACCTCATCCTCAGTATTCTGATTCGCATTAAACATATCTGTTGAAGACGCAGGGAAGAGCAGTACTCACTTTCCAAACCCCACCCTTGATAATAATGCGAACCATAGTGGACGACACGACCGGTCCGGTGTTCTGTGTCTGGCCCGCCCTGGCTGGGTGTTGTCCGGAGCTTGAATCTCCGCTTCAAATTCAAGTCAGCACATGACTCAATCTTATCTTATCTTATCAAACAAGGATGCCTCTCATCGTCGTGTACAACCCCGTCAGCGGCGACCGCAATGGTGCTAAGCTAACAACAGAGACGATTCTCCCCCTTCTCGCCTCCCACAACCTTAATCCCGATAAAGTAACCGCTACAGAACATGTCGGCCACGCCGGTACGCTCCTCACTTCGTATATCGAACACCTCGCCCCGTCCTCCCGCTCGGAGGGTATCACACTCGTCCTCGTATCGGGAGATGGGACACTCCACGAAATCGTGAACGCACTTTACAACGCGCGTACCAAGCACCGAGGTGAAGACGGGCCCTTCCCGAGCCTCCGCATCGTCTTGATCCCAGGCGGCACCGCCAACGCCCTGCACGCGACCTTCTTCCCCCCGCCCCTCCCGTCCTCCGTCTCCGCCTCAGACGAAGGGTCCACGCCCGGGGTCCTCGCATCGCTGCTCTCATACCTATCCGCGATGCCGCGCCTCGTGCCCCTCACCTTCGCCCGCACGACCATCTCGCCGCCATCATCCGGAACCGAAACCGGGAGTGGGAGCGAGACTGAGTCCGTCACGGGCATCGTCTCGGTCGTGGTCACCTCGACTGCTCTGCATGCCTCTATCCTGCACGACTCGGAGGCGCTGCGCGCGTCCGTGCCCGGCATCGAGCGTTTCAAGCTCGCTGCGGCTCAAAACGAAACGACGTGGTACCGTGCGCGTGCGCGTCTCCTGCCTCCCGTGCAGCTGTACGACGTCGCTTCCCGCGCGTTCGTGCCCGTCGTCCCCGCTCCGGATCCAGACGGGGGTGCCCACAACACCAACGTCAGCAAGGCGGAGGAGCTTGCCGGCCCGTTCATATACTTTTTGTCGACCGTCAATGTCGATCGTCTTGAGCCGTTTTTGCGTGTCGCGCCGCTGCAGCGCACGTTGCCCCCGCCGCGTGGTGCCCGGACGATGGACGTTCTCGCCGTGCGTCCGCTGCGGGACCCCTCGCTCGCTGGCCAAAGTGGAGATGGAGAGCGCAAGCGATTCAAGGAGAAACTTTGGGCGGCGCTTGGGGGAGCGTATCAAGATGGGGCGCATATCCATGCCCGGTACGACGCCCAGGACGGACGGACGGACGGACCGCCAGTGGTCGAGTACTTCAGGGTCGGTGGATGGGAGTGGATCCCAGTGAGTTTGCTATTCCCCTTGGGGGCTTATGTTCGTCTTCATTTGATGCTGACAACAGCTCTAGGAAGAAGAAGACGAGAAGGCGCATCTCCTCTGTGCCGACGGAACCATATTCCACGCCCCTAAAGGCGGGAAATTCAACACAGATGTTTTGGCGCAGACAGCTCACGATTTGGAAATTTCGGTGTATGCTTGAAAGATACTTGATCAGTTGTAACAACAAATATAGATATCATTGTGTTCGTTCCATTGCAAGTTAGACAACAAGAATATACTAGAGGGAAATGAGCCTCGGCTCCACAGCCGCGACCGCCCTGGCGTGGACGACGTCCACCATTGAAGAGCCGTCGATCTGCATGGTACGTGCATCTAAAATGTCATTGTGACTAAGGGCCTCAGCCAGACTCACCTCGGCAACTTTGCCCACCTTCTGATAATGCTCAATGACCGGCATCGTCGTCTCCTTGTAAGTGACTACGTGCAGATCGAGTTAGGTGCAAGGCGGACACGAATTGGAGGGGGGCATCGAGACTCACCGAAGCGCTTCTTGATGCTCTCTATATTATCGTCTTCCCGTCCGCTGGTCTCACTGCGTTTCAGTAAACGCTCTAACATTGTGTTTTCGTCCGTGACGAAAAAAAGCACCAGAGACGACGAGCACACCTGTTGCACGGCCAACGTTGGCAAGAAAGACCCCGCGGAAGGGATAATACTCACGGATGTTTCAAATTTGAGAGCTTGATCCATCTTGCGGGGAAACCCATCGATGAGGAAGCGACCTTTGCCGTCCCCCCAGCCCTCGCCAGTCTTTGATCGGAGCGCGACATGCATCGCGTCCTCGAGGAGCTTGACGGTGACCTCCATCGGTACGATCCTGCCCTCGCGGATGCAAGTTCGAATGAGGTCGCCAAAATGCGAATCCGGGCGATCCTGCTCGGCGCGCAGGAGGTCGCCCGCAGAGAGGTGGCAGAAGTTGAATTTCTCGACGAGAAGGCTGCACTGCGTCCCTTTGCCTAGCACGAGATCATGTGTATGTGATGTGTATGAGCTCAAAGTGGAGCAAGGAGACAGACATACCAGCGCCTGGGCCGCCAAGGACGAATATTACCGTCACCTTTTCGTTGTCAAATGTGGGCTTATCAGTGGTGTTCTCTTCGAGAGTGGGTGCCATGGTCACGGTCTTGATCAGGAGAATGAACGGGCCAGACGAGCGGGTGGTCGTTTGGGCGAGGGCGTGAGGAAGCAGGTGCGATGGCTGCGCGGTGGTGTACGAGAGCGTAGAAGGCGGCGAACGATGAGAGAGCGACGGCGACGAAGAGTGCTGGATTGGGTCCGCCTCTGCCCATGTAGGTTTCCGTGCCTCGCGCTGCTGCCCCGAGCGCCTCTCAGCTCACCCTCGGCACCATGTTCGACCTCCGACACAACCATGGCGCGCTCATTCACGTCGTTCGCGCCTGCGACAATGCCGACGCGCCTGATCTCGTAGCCATCGGCGGCGAGAATTCAGTCTCTGTGCTGCTCATCGTGTGTGCTCGCTGTCTCTTTGTGCACCCGTGTCTTTGTTCATTCTCGACGCGTAACTTGACAGACAGCCTCATCCGCAAACCCAGTCGCGTCCTTCCACATAGGCTCCCGCATCACCGCCCTAGCATGGTCCCCTCGCGCAGTCTCACCCTCGTCGTCAGACCAATGGCTTATCGAGTACGCGACAATCTTTAATCTCCAATATCTGACCGAATCGTTTATCGGCAGGTTGACCGCCGCGTCTTCAGACTTTGGTCTGCACCTTCTCACAAAGTCCCCTGACGTCAAAGAGGACATCTTTCCCTTTGGTGGCGGGCTGAGCGGCCACCACGGTCTAGTGAACGATATGACGTTTTGCGGTGGTCCGACGGACGACATTGCGCGCTACGTCGCGACCGTCTCTGGTGCGAACTAAACGCCTCTTATCTATCTATCCGTTCTCTCGCATCCACTAACGTCAACATCGCTCAGATGACAAAATGCTCATGGTCTGGGACCTCCGCCCGAACATCAACATTCCCTCCGCACCCTTATCGCGCTCACCCTCGGACCCGAACTACGACTCCGATGCGGAAGGCGGCAGCGCGCGCCCGCAACCGACCGCATACGTGATCTCGTTCCCGCACGCGCTCAGCTCGGTCTGCGCACACGCCTCGACAACGAAGGACCTCCTCGTCGCTGATGTGCGCGGCTCACTCGCACTCGTCGACTGGCGCTCCGACCCCGGCCACGCACCCACCGCCGACGCCTGGCACCACCCACACGTAGTTGAGTTCGTCGCGCCGCGCGCCATCGCTGGCGGCGCGGGCGCGTTCCCGGCTTCTGCTGCGTGGCAGCACGCCAACCCAGACATGTATGTCCCATGCACATACCCCCTCTTTCCCTCACCTTCTGATTCTGATCCTGACTTTGGGGCAGTATCGGCGCCGTACACCGCTCGCGTTTCTCCCTCTGGGACCTCTCCAAACTGCAAGGCGGAAAGCCAATACTAAGCGGCGCCTCGTTCCCCGAGGGTGCCCACCGTTTCCGGTGGTGTCCGACGTACCCAGAATATTTCGCCATTTCAACACGCAGCAACAGCAGCGGCGGCAGCAGTGGAGGAGGTGGTGGCGGTGGTGGCGGTGGCGGCGGCGGTGGCGGGGGTCGTGGTGCGACGATTCACGTGCACAGCGCGTTGCACGCCCGCGCGCATGTCGAGCCCACTGCGTTCACTCTCGCGCCGCGCCCGCTGTGTGTACGCGACTTTGACTTTGTGTCGCTCAAGGGGATCCCGCGGATCGCAGCGGCGGTCGGACACGAGCTCATCGTATTTTACATCGGCGTGGAGTGAGAATTAAAAAAAAAAATTGTGATGGTGGATGGTTGTGGAGTGCGGTGATTCCGGTCACATCGGATCGACTTGTCGTTGAGTCTCACTGATTGCCTCATCTATTTTTCAATTTACGTGACTACGTACCGTCGTGTTCAAAAAATGTTGCATCAATTTCATGTGCCGGCGTCAAATTTCTATAAAGTCCGGTAGTATTACATCTGCAAGGTACATGATGTTACTACCGGGTCATAGGCTGCGTTGGTCGTGATCCATTGGAACGGAACGAATGGGTGGCTGACTAAATTACGAATCTACACTGTATGAATTACAAACACGCCAAATGATAGGGCTGGGCTTGGAGGCTTTGCAAAATCGGGACAATAAGACACTGTGCATACATCGAACAAGGCATCAAGATGAAAGACGAAAACGATCAAGAGAATGGGGCGGACATGGGCAGACATGTCTATAATCCATATCCTGGAGCGTTTGCGTGCATATGGTAGGCATATGGCTGATGATTACCGGTGCAACGCCCATATCCCTGATGATGCGAGTTGCACTGTGGAGGCTGATGTGGTGACGAACTTGGTGCATTCGGTAAGTTCTGCCCAGCGTACGTCTGATCGACGGCCTCGCCAAAGCCGAGCTCCCGAAACATATTATTCCAGTACCGCATGTCGTCTGACTGCGTGTGTGGTGTTGTCTGGGGAGGTTGAGCAAGCGGTTGAGATGATCCGTAAGTACCGTTGCCGTACGTTGGCGCGCCAGTGTTCTGTGCAGAGGCGCCCCGTACAGCATCAACTTGCATTGATTCGTGAGAACCGGTCATGCCAGACGACGTAGGGGAAATCGAGTAGAACGGGTGATGAACGTTCGCACCATTTTGTACATCGTCGAGCAGGTGGTGGGGATATACCGATGGCTGTTGTTGCGACACCTGCGTGGTAGTAGATACTGTAGACTCTCTGCGTGATACTGTCGGACACATCTCATTATCCAGCCATCAATAACTGCACAGGGCGAGGCTTACGGCGGGATTGTCCGTCATCCCATGGCTTTTGTTGCTGAGACCTGAAGACATCTTGCGCAACCAACTCGCGCAAAAACCGCGCATGATAAGCAGCGCCTTTACACGCGGGGGACAGATGCGACGCTTCCTCGTAAGCATCGGCTGTTTTTGATATGATCGAGTGAATCTCGCTGGTCGCCCCTTCATGCAACTCAGCCAACGTCCTTGAACTGCGAAGGAGCTGACAATGGTCGTGTCAGACGACCAACAGCGCCAAACAGGGATGAGGCCGTTATACCTTTAATAGGAAGACTGCAGAGTACGCTGTCATAACGGTGATTGATTCCTGCCCGTAGCGCTGGTACAGCATGAGTATCTCATATGATCATAAACGAGGCAAATGTTGCCTACAAGCATGCTCATTGATGCAAATTCGTTGAAGACAATTTGTAGATTCTCTTTGGCACTTGTATAGCACGCTGACAATGCCTGTACACTCGGTGTCGTTCGACTTGACTACTCTCGATTAGCTCTCGGATCACAAGGAGCGGAACCCGGGAACTCACGGGAGACATGGACGCCTGTATACCAAAACTGTTCAAGAACAATCGCACATACAACCGGAAGAAGCTGAGAAATGCTATGTGAAACGATTCGCCATTGGCTCGCCGCATTTCGTTATGCCATGTGTCCATCCATTGGGTTAACTTGCCGTTACAATTGCGCAGCAGCACCTCTTTATTGACGTCGGTGTGCGCTGCACCCGGGATACCCTTGTGTAGATAGAAGACGTCTGTCGTCTCAGCCTGTCCGAAGAGAAGTTAAGACTCGGAACAGTCGGATGTCAACTTCTGTTACTCACGGCAATTCGGCGCAACTGTACAAAGGCAGCGACAATCACGTCCTCTGGGCGAAGTGGGGTACCCCCTTCTTCGTGCCAATTAGCCGAATGCCGGACCAAATCATCCTGAATAGATTGGTGAGGTTCGTTCATCCGATGGTGAAGTGAAGAATGTTACCTCCGGAAGCATCCATTGACGTCCCGTTTGCATGCTAAGACTCCGGTCGTGCACGAACAAGACGAGATAGGTGCGCTCGCGGTTACGGCGTTCCCTGAGTTGTAATTCTGTCTCATTTGGAGGCGAAGGCGACACATATCGGTTGAGACCCAACTCGACAGCCATACGACAAGCCTGTCCAAGTTGTCACAACCAGTGGGCATCATTGCCATAGAAATGACGCACCAGGCCAATGTACATCCACGTACGCTACAAAACAAATAAGCCAGGCGTTCAATCTATACGTTAAAGTACTTACATTATCCTCTGGGTCTTTCCAATAGGTAAGACAAGCGAACGCCTGGACCACCTCGACTGACTGCCAGTTTTCGGCAAATGCACGTACAGCAAACTCATGGGCGAGCTTCTGACATGCCTTAAAGGACTCGGGTTTGAAAAATTTGCAGCCAGCCATAATTAAAACCGTGAAGAGAAAAGGACATTTGGAGCGAACGTAATCGGGGGTGTGCAAAGCAGGGTCGAAGAGATTTACGAAAGGGTTGAGTCGCAAAAACACGAGGTCAAACAAAACTTTGGCATTCGACTCATCCAAGATGCCCGCAGATACGGGGTCCTTTAAGGAGGTATGCAGGGAAGGGTTTGTTGCTTGAGGGGACGCTGTTGACGTAGACCGATCCGATCGAAGACTGGTGGCGGGATTCTCGTGCGAAGGATTAAGAATAGTTTTGAAAAAGGAATGACGTTGATTCTCCCTACGGATGAGATCCGCGGGGAACATGCCGTCTTGCTTTTCTTCACTTTCATTATCTTCCTCATCCGTGGCTGACCGTAATTTGGTATCACCCCGGTCGTCGCCATCAAAGCGAGAGGGTAGATTGAGCGGTGGGAGATCGCTTGGATAATGGCCAGGAGAGCGCTTATGGGGTTCCCCGCGACGCACACGCCAATCTGTAGGGGACATGGAGGAGGCGGAGGACTCGAGGGTTTGAGATTTCAATTTGGCATTGTTGAGACCCTTCTCAAGGCGCCTTAACATCTTGGAAGCCTCTGATAACCTGGACAGCATAAGGTGAAACACTCGACACGGCGGGTAAAGTCGGACGAACTTTGAGCCTGGCTTTCGGCCACGTCGGTGTCTCTCAAACACACAGCTATGGGAAGTGAGGGGAATCGTATTTAACGACATTGAAAGGTACATACTCAACACCGGTACGCCTACACCGTTGACAGGGCTGAGAACCGTCCTCTGCACCGACACATTTCATCTGCGCAGTGGTTGATAAGAAAGGGAAATACGGTATGGAAAAGTGGGGATGCAAACTTTAGCAGCGCGGCATACAGTACAGGCCCGAGCACCTCTGACAACAGGGGTCTTGCCACTACGAAAGAAAGAGACCTGAGGAGGGCGAAAGGGGATGAGAGGCAAGGTGCAACGCACGATGACTTTGCCTGTTGATCCTCGTGATGGTCAGCGGAACCAGCACCTTGAGTGGAATTCATCTTTGTCGATGTTAGATTAACCGGGAGCGGGTGGACTACCGGTGAGCAAGGGATTAAAAGGTGACCGGAAGGGTCAAATTATAATATGAGCAACCGAATGGCTCGAGGGCGGGGCTGCTCAGAGTTCGTTCGAGGCAAGGCGAAAAGGTGACCCGGTACAAAGGTGACCCGGCATAAGTGACCCGACAAGCGCTAAACAACCGGCGAATTTCCCTTTCAAGTTGCCGGCCGGCTCCTCTTTCGGCTTTGTCATTTCCAACTTGATTTTTTTCCGTTGAGAAACGCCTTCACCATCATGCTCACCATCGTGTATTACCGACAGTTTCTTGTTCCCGGTCTCCGGCCAGAGGTCACGCCTCGATTCCGCGGCCGGTGACCTGCCGCGGTTATTACCGTGTGATGACCGATATCGAGATGCGATCGCAACTAGGCCTCATAACTCTTCCAACGTTCCAGTGGATCGACGATGGCAGGAGATGGCTGTCAGTACCAGCACTAACACCCGGAAGCGGAGATGCGATACTATTATTAATGCCCCACAAAAGGCAGGATAATAGCGTATGTCCCTATCCCCGGCTCCATCGGATTCAGCAATGGCAGAACGCCCACGCCCGCAACCCATAAAATCTGTCCCGCGCAATTCTCCGGTGCCTAAAGCAGTTGCCGGACGGTCAAATTGTCCGCATGTGCGCCTGTCATCCACATTTCGGTCTGTTCGCTTGCTCGGTTCGGCCTACCCGGCCTTCATCTATTTGGCCCCCTCTTGAGGGCTTAATGATGGATCGTTTGATGGGTCCTGACCCTCGTAGCCGCCCATCTAATCAGCCGATGTTCGGGCATATCATACCTCTAACCCCAAATCGTGGTCCTGTCCAACTACTTTTCAGGTACCTCACTTCGCCATACAATTTTAAGACGGCACTCTAACAACTAATCTTTCACCCAGAGCTCAAAGTCAACGATTTAGGGTACAAGGCCATCTGTCCCTCACATCTGGCCCGGGGTTTCCCACCCCCGATGAAGACAACCATCAGAGATAACAATCCTCCGCCACCCGTCAAAACTGGCCAATGACAGTTCGTTGCCACGCCCAAGCCCCATTCGTCTAATGGATGGTAGTCTGCGCCGCGTAAACCTTACATTAAATTAATAGGCCAGTCAAGAATTGGTCCGTCCCCGTTCTCAACGGCGCCATCATACTGTGGATGGCCCACTCCTGTTTCACCACGAGCGACTATCACTTATCAATTGTCTTATCATGTGGCTTGTGGCTAAAGTTGATCCCACCTTTTTCCATTTCGATCCAGAGTGTCGTAAATTTTGAAGCTTGTTGTCCAGCACGTCACTCCGCTATGACGACCTCCTTGCTTGTATTTTAAGACCGTGTCAGCCTCTCGCTGAAAATATTTAGGGTCTGCAACCTTGCGCCATATTCCACCGTAACGAAATCTGGGGCAGGATGGTATTTTACCTTCTATGTCTGCCTGAGAAGTGTCTCGGTGTTAACTGTTCGCACTCCAAGTTCTACCTCACCTGTGGTACAACTTCACGAAGGGGATATTTTACAAGTCATGCATAAAAACATCTAGTTGTGCCGACTCACTAAAAGGGTCGGTACGTGATACCCTCTGACACCGAAAGCTTACGCTCCTCGACTCCCCTTAATGCACCCCATGCCACTCGTGATGAGTCTTGGGATCGGCATGAGATGCCGTCTCTGAATCGGGCGTTATTGGTTCCCCTGCCAGCCATTCTGCCGTGCCAAACAGAGTTCGACCGATCTTGAGTAGAGTCTCAAGCGTCTCTACCAGATAGGCCAACACCTCGCCTTCCGCAGACGCATACACATGTGACAGCCCGAACGCCCGCTCCGATTGACTCATAGATCGTGTGATCTGCGATATCAGTGTGCTATGCGCATATCGGGCCGAAGGGAGAAACTGCGGCAGCGGCTGGCGCGCGCGGAAAGCGTGTTCACAGGCATAGAGCGAGATGCATACACAAGATACCTAAGACGATGGCTGCGAATCAGAAATATCGATCACGATCGCAAAGGGGGACATCCGCATACAAATTCGCGCCTGTCTTTTATAACTCCGGAAACGGTTTCCCGGATGGGGATGTGCTCCCTTATTTTGCGGAGCCCCGACATGATGTCCAGCATTGCTTGCATAGAACTTACAGTGCGGTGATACTGCATCATGGGTTTCTACATGCAAGAGTTGCGTGAGCGCTTGGATGATAGGCTCGGGTGGTGAGTCAAACACACGGGTAAGAGGCTCATTTCATCGCGAAGCGTGATAGTGAGACGCGACAGCCGAATTAGGGAGTTGCGTATTTCAAGCTCGAGTCTAACTGTCCGTCTTTTGTCATCTGGCGTAAACACTCGATTACGTTTGAACAAGTCCCTGATTTCAGGCAATCAGAAGAGCCCATAGATGAAACATAGAACACAACCTGCTAAGCGCCAGGTATAGCTGACTCAATAAGCCGAGCGTACGGCTCGTATTCCGCAAGAACAGTACCTGAGAGGTACGTTTAACTGGTGAGTCCGAGACTACGTCGATCATAACTGAATGATGTTGATACCCTGCAGTGTCTTGGGAAGACGAAGGTATTCATCAATAGAGCTGCTAAAACTCCAGCTGTAATCATAGCTGCTCTCCAGATTGCGAGTTCTGAGGAGAATATCAGGTGATACGTACATCGGGAAGGTAGATTGCGCACCAACGATCTTGGTATCGGCGTTCGGGTCTAGAAATCGGAAAAATACTATCGGAGGCAATGTCACAGACCTACGTTCATAGGGGTTAGATATCAAACGCTGTGTTTCACTGGTAGGTGCGCTGACGCTACAACGCCCAGGGAAGACACTTCCGTCCTAGTGATCAACCAACTGATCGGGAGGTCCGCGAGCTAGCCAATACAGTCATCTGAGACAGATTATCACAAGGAACTTGTTGGTTCACACGAACTGTCACCACCACCACGAGACCATATGGATTCGTACGACATATTAACCAAGTCTATGACACATCCACGATCATTGGGTGGAAATGAGCATGCGAAAATTACTCACGAGGTATGCGTACACAGCTCCTAATATTGTACCAGCCTAAGGAACGGATGTAGGAGAAAAAAAAGTGTGATGTGACGAATATGTCAAGACGCACGATGCGAAGGTATGACACTCGCCAAGTTGCTCCGGTATTGGTTTCTAGCACCCACACATAGCTGATGATCATCCATTGACCATGCGCTTGAGCAAACCATTTTTGACCTTCGGATGCAAAATGAAGTTTATTAATATTTCAGGGGACTCGGACTCACCTGGACTTCCCATCGGCAAGAAAGCTGGTAGGCTCAAAAGCATCACGCCGATCGAATTCTTTACCGCATGTCGCAGATGGCTGGAGTGCGCAATAGCCCGGACGCAAGCGGCAAAGACAAGCCGTAACCGGATTATTCTGGGAGAATAGACAATATTCCGGAGCCGGAAGCAGGAAGAACAGGAATTCTTCCGGATTGATATGGAACAAGCAGATCGGAGCTTTGATGTGGATGAATTGGCTTCTTTCCATCGAACCAGCTCGGACAGACCCTCTCGAGCTTCGGTCATGCTCAGTCCGTGTTCATCATCGACGTATTCTATGTCGTTATCATCGGACACCACACGCTCATCACTGATTATGGTGGGGGGGGCAATGCCTAACCATGCCCAGGAAAAGCGTGGGTACCACAAACGAGTGCGAGATGTATTATGAAGAGAGAGGATCGTACTGGCGATAAGCACCGCACGCCGCATTTCGCCAGCCATCTGGGTACCGTATCTTTATTCACGATCGCTGGGTTCTTGGGAAGGCGGCGACATACCTCTATCAGCGAGACAAGAAGGAGGGAGTGGCCAGAAGCAATTACGCTCAATCCAACGTCATCATCCTCCGGTGGATCCTGATCCCATTGACATAGGGTAGGAAATTCGCTCCTCGCGGCCTCTCGTGCTTGGTCGAGTCGATGCAGGATTTGGTGCGCCGTCTCCGCTTCTGACAGTTCTGACGCCGGTACCCTCGCACCGTGCTCGAACACAAATAGTAATGAAGTTTCGACATATTTCATCGCCACCAAAATTGCCTGGACGAGCTCTCCTACAGGCATCATAATTGGATGTGACGACTCCTCATCGTGGCTCGTTTTCGCCCGAGAGATACCCCACGACAATTTCCTACGAGTATTTTCAACGACCCCAATGAGAGGCTTGATGGACTCAACTGAGACGGTGCTCAGAATTCCTCAAGCGACTAGAGCAGACGAGCTTACCACTTACTCGACCTAGCCGAAGCTCGAAAGCGGCTATCGAGTAGGCCAGGTCCAATTGAACGGAGTCCGTAAGTAATTCGTCGAGAATATTCTTTTGTCGCGAGACGAGAATCGAAGACTCGTTTTTTTCGTTAGGCATAAAATGTTCGTCCATAGATACAACGAGGCATTCATGAAGTTTGGAAAAGGAATTGGCAATTGTTTGTGCGAAATGAGTCGAAAACCAACGCAGGAAGAGCATATTGCTGAAGAGGCATATAAGTGCAGGTGACAGTGTTATCCAAACAAAGTAAGTGGAACCATGTACTGAACCCTGCTCATTATCAGTTTCAGTCTACAAGAAGATGGGTCACAAGATATGTATACAGACGCTCGACACGCCAGGATTCATGGTTAGAATCCAAATTGATACGAAGCATGAAATACGAGCGGACAGCTGTAGTCGGGGTAGCCTGCTTTTGACCCATCCAGCTAACGTAATGTGCTATTAGCAGAAGGAAGACCCGAGAATTGGAAGGAGCCGCTTACCTAAGAAGGTTATAACAACAAGGGACAAGGCTGGAATCGCCCTCGAAGATGCAGTGTGGTCGGGTCGAAAAGAAGCGGCATATCTGGCCAAGGTAGAGAAGCCTATGCCGAAAAGTGCTCCGGTTATGTTGAGAATGGTGGCCTCGAAATGCTGGGCAAGTGTTTCTTGGGCGGAGAAAACGAGCTCCTTAAGGGTGAGAAGCAAAAAGGCAGAAGGACCGCCAAATTTAGAAAAGGGCCTGATAACGAGAACGAGACAGCATAAGAAAGTTGATAGCAGGCGAGCAAAGACACGTCGGGTTAAGAACGAGGAAATCCTGCTCAGAAAGCGAGCCATTCAATGGACATCTGATAGTGGAGCTCTAGATTGTAGTTTATCGAATCGACGGTGACTTTTTTCAGGGACACCGGACATCAGGTGGTCGTGCGAAAGACCGGGAATCAATTGACAGACACGAAATGGGCGGCAAGCAAGAAATCATCACCTCGTCCGTCTGGCCCATGGCAGAGAACATCTACAGCAAGGGAACCAGGGTCTGGTTCACTGATAAAGAACAGGGATGGATTTCAGCAGAGGTCACAAATGTCGTCAAGACTCCTGATGATACTATCAAGCTCGTTTTTGTTGACGACCGAGGCAAGGTCTGTCTGCGCGTCTCTTTTTTGGTAGCCTCTGACCTCACCGACTCGAATTCTCATTCCAGGAAATCACCATCGACACAAGTTCCAAGGCTATCAAAGATGGCCAGGATGATCTACCACCATTACGAAACCCTCCCCTACTGGAGACAGCCGATGACCTAGCTACGCTATCCCATCTTAATGAGCCCTCGGGTGAGCCTGACCTCCCTCAATATTGTTCGTCGCTTCAACATTCGTCCAGTCCTTCACACTATTCGGAACCGCTATGCACAGCATAGTATCTATACATATAGTGGCATTGTCTTGATTGCCATGAATCCTTTTCAGCGCATTACCCAGTACGGTCCCGAGATAATCCAAGCATACAGTGGACGAAAGCGAGGGGAACTTGAGCCCCATTTATTTGCCATTGCAGAGGATGCGTATACCGCCATGAGGAAAGAGGGTATCGGTCAGACGATAATTGTCTCCGGAGAGAGGTATATTTTACCGCGTCTCGAATTGAGAGTCAAGCTAATCCATATCGTAGTGGTGCAGGGAAGACCGAATCTGTGAGTATCTTTCCGAGTCACAACCTCCGCCTAGTCACCCAATGCCATATAGGCAAAGTACATAATGCGTTATCTTGCGTCTATAAACCCGCCCGATTCGAACGCAAAGACAAGAACAAAGCTTTCCTTAGATGAATCAAGCGAGGTAGAGCGTCAAATTTTGGCTACCAATCCAGTCCTAGAAGCGTTTGGTAATGCGAAAACCACACGTAACGACAATTCATCTCGGTTTGGCAAGTATATCCAGGTTCGTGCCATTTGTAATGACTGTGGATTGTATTCGAAGTTTTCCTTATAGATCCTCTTTGATGGAAGGCAAGAGATCGTTGGTGCAAGGATTCGTACTTATCTCCTGGAGCGTTCCCGCATCGTGTTCCAGCCTTTGACAGAACGCAACTATCATATTTTCTACCAACTTTGTGCTGGTGCACCTCTGAAGGAACGCAAGGACCTCGGCCTAGACATTGACGTTACCAAATTCCACTATCTACGGCAGGGTGGCCCTCAGTCTACACCAATTCCCGGTGTCGACGACGCGGAGGAGTTTCGAGTAACTCAGCATGCTCTCTCAACCATCGGCATATCCGTCGAACAACAATGGGCCGTCTTCCGTCTTCTCTCTGCTCTACTCCATCTCGGCAACGTTAAGGTCACACAGATGCGATCGGACGCTGCCATAGACGAAAACGATCCAGAACTCCTGTTGGCTACCCGTTTTCTGGGTATTGACAAGGCAGAATTCAAGAGATGGACCGTCAAAAAGCAAATCACCACGCGTTCAGAGAAGATCATCACGGCTCTGAATGCGGCACAAGCAACCGTCGTGCGAGACTCTGTTGCAAAATTCGTGTATGTCTGTCTTTTTGAATGGCTTGTTGCCATTGTCAATGAGAGCTTGGCCGGTGAAAACGGAGAGGCGGAGAAACGCGCTGAAATGTTCATTGGCGTCCTCGACATTTACGGTTTCGAGCACTTCCAAAAGGTAATTTAGCCAAATGAGTTTGCATGAGCTTGGGTTTGTGACGCGTCCTTTTCAGAATTCCTTCGAACAATTCAGTATTAACTACGCAAATGAGAAGCTGCAGCAGGAAGTCAGTGGAAATTCACTATATCTCGTCCGTCACTTGACGTGTTATGCAGTTCAATGCACATGTCTTCAAGCTCGAACAAGAGGAATATGTCAAGGAAAAGATCAATTGGAAATTCATCGAATTTTCTGACAACCAGCCTTGCATTGATGTCATCGAAGGCAAGTTGGGTGTGTTGGCCTTGTTGGACGAGGAGTCGCGCCTTCCAGCTGGAACGGATGCATCGTTCCTCCAGAAGCTTTACGCTCAAATTGCAAAGCCTGAGACAAAGGAGGTTTTCAAAAAGCCTCGGTTTGGCAACACAGCTTTCACCATCGCGCACTACGCCCTCGACGTTACCTACGAAGCTGAGGGCTTTTTGGAGAAGAACCGTGACACAGTTCCTGACGAACACATGACTCTTCTTGCATCAACGAAGAACAAATTCCTTCGGGAAGTTCTTGACGCCGCTCTGGCCTCGACCAAGTCTCCAGAGAGTCCGATGCCTAACTCTCCAGCCGTCTCGGATACAAGTGGAGCTTCTCGCCGCCACTCACTCATCCCCGATCCAGGGCGTATTTCCTTGGTGAATTCAACGGCGTCTGGTCCTAAGCGACCTGGCGCAGCCGCGCGGAAACCAACCCAGGCTTCTATCTTCAAGGCTTCTTTAGCCAGTTTAATGGACACTCTCAGCATCACGAATGTCCATTATATTCGTTGCATCAAACCAAATGAGCAAAAAGAGGCATGGAAGTTTGTTCCCCAACAAGTTTTGAGCCAACTACGTGCTTGTGGAGTCCTTGAGACCATCCGAATCAGCTGCGCCGGTTACCCAACACGTTGGACTTATGAGGAGTTCGCTGAACGGTTTGTACTCCATTCGTCCTGCCCCTTTTGAATGAGCTCACAGTGTACAGGTATTATATGCTCATACCGTCTTCTCAGTGGGGTCCAATGATTCAGAACCTGGAGTTGAATGCCCTTTGCTCACTCATTCTGGACAAGACGATCAATGACCCTGATAAATATCAGAACGGAAAGACCAAGATATTCTTCCGTGCGGGCATGCTCGCTGCTCTGGAAACACTACGTGCTGATCGACTCAACGCTATGGTAACCGTGGTGCAAAAGAACATGCGACGGCATATGGCCATGAAGCGATACCGTGAGATGCGAGTCGCTGCCATCAGGATTCAGACATGGTGGCGTGGAATCATGGCAAAACGCTTCGTGGCTCAGCTTCGTAGGGAGACTGCTGCCGTCCGGCTGCAAAAGGCCACGCGACGTTACGTACAACGGAAGCGCTTCATGGAGATTCGAAAGGCGGTCATTCGCCTTCAAAGCCGTATGTAGCGCGTTAGACCCCTTTCATTGGTGCTGATCGTAAAATACTATTCAGGAATTCGGGGGGTCCAGGCCCGTCGCGCATACGAGGAACGCCGACGAGCTCATGCAACTATGGTTCTGCAGAGTTTGTTCCGCGGAATGTACGTTGTTGTGCATTTCCTAATTAGTTTTATCATACTCATGAGATATATAGTCTTGTTCGGAGAACGTTCCGTTCAGATGTCCGCCATGTCATCTATCTGCAATCTTGTATCCGCAGGAGGCTAGCGCGCAAACAGCTGAAAGCCCTTAAGGCGGAGGCCCACTCAGTCTCCAAGTTCAAAGAGATATCTTACCGTCTGGAGAATAAGGTCGTCGAGCTGACGCAAATGCTGCAGAAGCGGACTGAGGAGAAAAATGAAGTGGCCGCCAGACTTGCTGCAGTTGAACTCCAGCTTAAGTCATGGATGGCCCGGCACGAAGAAGTCGACGCACGTGCCAAACAACTCACCACGGATCTCGCTGCATCCCAAACAGAACTTACTCGCCGCAATGAACTCCTTCGTCAGAAAGAAGCCATTGAGAAGCGCCTTGAGGAAACTATTTCCACTGTCCGAGAGCGTGACCAGACGATCCGCAGACTTGAGGAGGACTTGGTACGCCAAGCCACGGAACTTGAGTTACGGGCCAAGCAGGTCGACAGCATACCTATCCGTACGGCAGAGGACAGCTCCGTCATCCTCACTCTAAAGAATGAGGTTAGCAGCCTGCGCGAGCAGCTCAACCGTGCGCATGCCCTTCAATCCCTTACTCGCGGCGCGAGGGAACCACCCGTGTCTCCTACATTTGCACCCACGCTACGGCAGATAGACAATGCGATACCCGAAGACAATCAGGGTGTAAATGGTGCGCGTATTCCTACAGGTCGGCACCAACGGCGACACAGCTCCGCCGGCGTCTACGCAATAAGTGGACAAGACAACCGTACCTCCGTGGATGAATTGATGTCATTCGTGAAACGTACTCAGGCCACGAATCCCCGCGCGGTTTCGGTCGCGTACAATGGAGAGGAGGGAATCCCGCGCCTCCGTGGCACAAATGGCTTGTCGGACATCTATGACGATCCAGCGGAAGAGAAGATTCGCCTTCTCCAAGACATCCGCAACCTAGACGAGGACGTCTTGGAAGGCCTTGTTAAGGGTCTCAAGATTCCCCTACCAAGCTTAACAAATCCGTCAGCTGTCAAGGAGATTTTATTCCCCGCAAATCTCATCAGCCTTGTCACAAACGAGATGTGGAAGTACGGGCTAATATCTGAGAGCGAACGGTTCTTGGCAAATGTTATGCAGACAATCCAAGCCCATGTGATGGCCAGTTTTTCTTTTGCCAGTAATTGTGTCTACTCGTCTAACTCCTTCACAGACTTTCAATGGGGAAGAAGCTATCATCCCGGGTATCTTCTGGTTGTCAAATGTCCATGAAATGCTGTCTTTTATCTGCGTCGCCGAATCAGACATGCTGCAGGGCATTGGACCTGGTGAGGAGAACGCTGTGCGCCCATTCGACTGGGCCGACTACGAGCGCCTGGTGTCCGTCGTGAAGCATGATCTGGATAGCCTAGAATACAACATTTACCACACATGGATGACGGAGACGAAAAAGAAGCTCACGAAAATGGTCGTCCCTGCCCTGATTGAGAGCCAGTCTTTACCAGGTTTCATCGCAAGTGATGGTGGAGGACGTTTGTTCAATCGGGTCTTCCATTCCAATAGCCAACCAGCGTTCAGCATGGATGACATCCTAAACCTGATGAACAAGGTTTGGAAGAGTCTGAAGAGCTATTACATGGAGGAGAGTGTCGTACAGCAGGTGGTGACGGAACTCCTCAAGCTAATCGGGGTGACCAGCTTCAACGACCTCCTCATGCGAAGGAACTTCTCCTCTTGGAAGCGCGGTATGTATTCTTTCCCAGTATCCTGGAATTTCGTCGTTTTGCTAATGATCACGTCCATCCTAGCGATGCAAATTCAGTACAATATCACGCGGATTGAAGAATGGTGCAAGTCCCATGAAATGCCAGAGGGTACATTGCAATTGGAACACTTGATGCAGGCAACGAAATTACTGCAACTTAAGAAGGTTGATAACCGTTTCAACGTGCTAAATTTCTGGAGCTCACCAAAATTGCACAGGCGACAGCCGAAGATATTGAGATCATTTACGACGTCTGTTGGATGCTGAGCCCCATGCAGATCCAACGCATGTGTACAAACTACTATGTTGCCGATTACGAGGTATGAGCGGTTCCTGAGTGAAGTATGATGCGGTGCTGACAGACATCCAGAATCCCATCTCACCGGAGATCCTGCGTATCGTTGCGTCGCGTGTCATCGCGAACGACCGGAATGACCATCTTCTGTTGCCAGAGGCAGAAGAAGTTGGTCCGTACGAGCTACCCTTACCCCGGGAGGTAAATGGGCTCGAGACATATGTCCCTGCGTACCTTAACGTCTCCCATCTTCGTCGACTTGCTGCGCTGGTCGCATGAAAATAATTGGGATACCGTTGTTATTGTATACTTACCTGGTGCTTTTTTTGGCTAATGCTCTCTAAAATATACCTCATAACACTCATACTCAAGCGGAGGAGTGATTAATTAGTCACACCCTTCCGTGCGTGTTTTATGTGATGGTGGGTCGAACGCCATATGAGAGCAGATCGGCACCCCGAACAGACTCCGGACTGACAGTATACCGTAAACCGTATACCGTAGTCGAGCCGAGCTAAGTCGCGATCGCGTGCCACGCAACCCAATGCCGTGGGCGTTACACTGCGAGCGCCAGTGACTTGTTTCTGTTCACCCACAGTCCGCCCCTGCCCCACTCGTACTGTAGCACTGCCTTGTTTTGTACTCTCTGATTCATCGCTCACATGGCTTTATCGGAATATCTGGTGACCGATGACCTCACCATCCTGCTCGGCCTCATCACCGCGTCCATCTTTTTACTCTATAACTTATACAAGCCCCAATCTTTGGTACATCCCATTCTCCTCGGAAGGCAGAGCGATGTCGCGAGAGTCCGGATGCCAGGGGAGAGTGCAGTTCATAGGAACTACACCACCGGGCTCATGGGTCGGGTAAGACATTTTTGCTGCGCCTAGGTGTGGCCTGTTTCGAAAACCCGCTTACGCGTTCACATCTCATATAGTTTACAATCCGACCTGCTCGTGAGATTTTGACCCTTCTCGATTTCATTAATCCTGAATCAGACGCTCCTCGCTCACTTTGGTCTACCAAGGTAATGCTCATTCAATGTTGTTTCCCGACCCTGTCCTTACCTTATCAAAATTACAACCATCTACCCTAGATATCCAACTCTCAACTTGCAGAGCGAATAAAAGCTGTTGGCACGGGTCTAAGTCTCGCTGGTCTCACGCGCGAGTCCAATGTGCTCTTACTTCTGAACGATAGTATCGGTAAGCAGTACCGATGTTAGCTGTCTGTTTCGACCCTTCTGTTTACCGTGTTTCTGGGGCTGTTTCCAGAGTTCATTATCACTGAGCTTGCACTTGCTTCGCGCTCTGTCCCGTCTTTGACACTTGCTTCTCCTTCCCTCCTTTCCCCAGTGCTCGAATCGCACCCTCCGACAGCCATCATCATCGATGGCAGCTTCCTTCCCCACTTGCTTGAGCTTATCTACGGGTTAAATGAAGTGGTGCATCATTTCATTATTGTAGTTGGCAAGGCAGACGAAAAGTTACTTTCTGATGCGTCTGTACGAACGAAAATTGCGCGATGGACCGATATAGAGACAAAGGGCCGAGCTGCGGCGCCGATAGAGACTCCGGCACCAGGTAATCGCTATCTATGTTTACACGGCTTGTCTCACTCATCCGTCTTCGTCCAGGCCCTGATGACGTATTTACCGTCTCCTTCTACAGGGATGCCGACGACCAGGTTCGGGCTGGACACCTCACCCATCAAAATATCACTGCTGGAGTCACTGCTATTCGCGCGCTGCTCCCACCTTCTGCCCCTTTGTCCGCTCTCGACACCATCATTTCAGCACATTCACTGAGCACCGCATTCGGACGTGCCGTCGCATACACGGCTTTGTACGAAGGAACAAGCTTTGCTACTTTAGAGAGTTCCAACCTCTTCAAGGCCAATGGTGCGACTTCCATGGTTTTCCTCTTTTTCGTGCTTATATAAGACGTTGCAGAGGAACCGGTACCTACCATAGTCGATGTCAAGTCAATGCAGCAACTCGACCTTCCCTATGCGACAGTCCTCTTTCTCAAACCGACTCATCTCGAATGTGTTGTCAATTTGGTCGTATCAAACGCAAAAAAGTCGTTCATCTTCCCTCTTGCTTGGCGGCACAAGCTCGCGGCGATGCTTGAAGGCTACGTCACTAAAGAAAGCCTTTGGGACAGGCTGGTATTTGACAACGCCCGTAATGTAGTTTTCGGGGATGGTGCACCGTCTCTCAGAGCGGTGGTCGTCAGTGGTGGGAGCATCCCTGCCAATCAGATGACACCGGCGCGGATCGCGCTCTCTGTCCCACTTGTTGTCGCACACACGCACCCGCTCGTTTCTGCACCCATTTTGGCGTCACACCCCCAGGACGTGCAAACATTCGCTATCACATCAGCTCAGGAAATCGCTCACGTCGGGCCACCAACGGTTAACATAGAGGCCAAACTCGTTGGCGTTGATGACATGGCTGTGGAGAGGGGCGACGACCCAGAGGGCGTGCTTCATGTGCGCGGGCCGATCGTGGGCCATGCGCTTTCCCTGACAGATGAACTAGAACGAGAGGAACCCGCGGTGACGGACGAGCCGTGGGTTTCTACTGGGGATCGGGCACGTGTGCAGAGGAATGGCGCATTCAAGGCGTGGGCCGTGGTTAAAGCCTAGAATCTAGTCCTTGGCCTGACAGGGGTATGGTGTGTCCATCAACCTATAAAAATTCACGTAGCGACCATGGCGGACATGCGGTAATACGCTTCGCGATGCCCTGTTGTGTTGTATAGTATCCGGTTGCATATCGATGTTTCCAGTTGTTAGATTCACGTATGCCGCTATCATCGGTTGCGTATTTGCGTCTCTTTGTCTCTAAATTTATGTTGAGTTTATATTGATAATATAAGTTGTCAGTGGCTATGCTACCAAATACTCTAATTGGTTTGCTTCCAATTTCGGAAAAGACAAAAATACCCTGAATGAACTGCAGACGGAAAATGCTGAATTTACACCTGCACTACTTCGGCAGACTATTTGAAAATATCATCGATCAATATTTTCATCATGACTGTCATCGTCATGCCCAACGACTTAAATTGGGGGAGTCTCTCAAAGCTCGTCCCAACGACATTCAAAAGGGCGATTTTGCATATTGACCCGCGGTGATTGTGAGTGGAACTGTATGGAACGATTCAGCGGCTGAAGAACTTGTTAACATCGGTGACGTTGTCCGCATGTCCACACGAAAGATCTCATCAGCACTGTCAATTGTATCCTGATGCTGATCCTCAAACGGTTTGTTTTCATTCACAGCAATTGTGAATTGTTTGGTACAGTGCGCCCGCCCTCTTCTGGACTGGATATCGCCTTCATATTGCCGTCCCCTATGTCCGACGATGGCCTGTTCGGATAGTCATGATGTGTCCTGCACCCTGGGCCTCGTATAGCTGTGGCGTCAATCACGCGTCACATACATTAGTCTAGATCCATTACGAGCCAGTAAATGGGCAGTTCCGTGGTTTCAAGACTTTTTTATGCACTTATGGCTTGAAATAAACCATAGAAGAGCAATCGCGGGCAGGCGCACCGGCGTCGTCGATCATGCAACTATGCGACTAGACTAATGACACAAGTTGAACACGCGGGATTAAAGTGGGAGCGTAAGCGTAAACCTAGACAGGATCAAGACAAGCGTCGCCAATCCCGGACGGACGCCTGTGGACGTGTGTTGTGTAAGTCTTCTCGTGTTCGGTGTTTCATCAGTCGCATGACCTCAGTCTGATGGAACCCACTACCAGGTACAACGAACCAGGCTTCTGGGAAGACTGAATTGCTTCGGCATCCGACGAAATTGATATGTCAGATCCGGTCCATACACGAAGATGTTGGGTGCTCTACCAGTGAGCAATAGACAACCCATATGGTGTATTTTACCTCGAAAGGAATAGGCTGCTTACCAGTGGCGCCTTCCTGGGCTCCGTTTGTGCTCCTTCCCTGCCCTAGCTGGTTCGATGGTCTATGTGCATGCAACAGGTGATCCGTGGCGCTGTGCAAGAGTATCTGTTGATGAGTCCAGTACTCAAGGCACGCTGCACCAATCAAACCATAATAATATCACCGTCCGGCATCTGGCTGTCGAGCAGGCCCAACGGTGCCGAATGTGCAGACGAACGTGGTTCATGGGATAATGGTTGGTAACGTGGAAAACCCCTGTAGAGCTCAATAAGTACGGGGGTGGTCGTGGAGCGGAGCTCCATCCGACATATCGATGTATGTGCTCTCTGAGAATAGGGAGTACTGATACTGGTAATTTACTGTGCTTCTCACTCACATTCCACCCTGCGCCCATGTGCGCAGCTGGCTATAGCTCTGGCTCACTAGTTTCAGCTTTCTATTAACCTACCACCGCCCCATGGCTTCGTCAGACTATCATATACAAGCCTCAATATTTGGTGCATCTTATTCATCCCGAAGGACAGAGCGATGTTGCAAGGGTCGAAATACCAAGAGGTAATGCAGTGCATAGGAACTACTAGTACGTACGTCGCCGAATGAGGGCTGGGTAAAGGTCTTATTCCTGCAACGGGCATACACTAACTAATTGCCCTATTGCCCGTGTCATATAGTTTACGTTTACATTCCAACCAGCTCGTGAAGTGAAATAACCCCGAGTCGAGCGCTCTTTGCTCAATTCAGTCATTCGAGGTAACGGTCCCAAATTTTCAAATTCCCTAGCTCAATTCTACCGATACAAATCTCCGTAAACCGTTGCTCCAGAAATGTTTTGTCTCATCTTGGCTGTCGCTTCTTAATGATAGTAGGTAAGCATTACTCATCTCTTTCCCTCCTCTTCTTCTTTGGATCGTTCTCAGAGAGTCACTCATCACTGAACCTGCTCTTGCCCTCCCATAGTCAAACCTCCTGCGCCGATTTAAGCTTATATACGAATTGCACGAACTTTGGAGTTGTTTCATCGTTGTGATCAGCGAGGCAGATGAGAAGTACTCCACAAAGGTCCTGAGCAGGTCAAGGTCGCGTGATGGACCGACGTAAAAGCAGCAGCGGTGCCAATAACTAACTCAGCGCCATGTATTTTTTGGCCGCAAGTAGTCCCGCTTACTCGTCCTTATCTGGGCTGTCAGTGCGATGAGGTGAGGTGCCGTAGTTACTGCCTCTTTCTACCAGACGTCAACAATCAAGTCTAGGCTGTACACCTCACCCGTTAAATATCGCTGCCGAAGCTACTGATATTCGTACTCTTCCGCCATCTGCACTTCATACCCGTTGGACACCACCGCTTTGCCACTTGAATTGAAAGAGCTCAAATAGCTCAAATGGTTTCAGGTCCAATGGTGTGACTCCTGTCATTCCTCGTACCTATTAGTCATGCATCTGTCGTCTCCTGTCCTCGATGTGAAGTCAACCCAGCGAAGTCGGTCTTTTCTGCATGTATATGGGTAGATAGTGGGTCGCGTGCCTTCTCTGTAAGACGAGCCAAAGGAATGCGTCATGGATGAACCGTGGGTCTCTACCGGTGACAGGGCACGTTTGCAGAGGAGGGGTGGTGTATTCAAGGTGTCGACTGTGTCCGAACACCAGGGCAACATGGCTTCAGCAACAGTATAGCAGTATAGACCATTCAGTCACGTATCAGTTCCGCGGACGCTATCCCCTTCTCGTAGTTGGCTACAGATACCGGGTGTTAAGTTTGCATAGACCAGTGGTTTTGGGTGGTGTATTGAGGCCCCACGAACTCGCTAATCCTGTATTGACAGTTGTAGCCTGCGTCAGCGTCGACAAGAAGGTCCGAGTTCAGGCCGTTCAGGGGCCAGGGGACAAATTAAATCTAAGTTTCATTACGTAACCTCGTTGATAGTGCGTCTCGAGGTTAAATGACCAAATTTCACTGACTTGTCACTGACTTAGACGGTATTTTGGCAGTTGGGAGTCGCATTGTACTAGTTATAGTCTCGCGTACAGTCTCGCGCTGATGGCATTCACAGGCAGTCGATCGAACCTTGTACTGGCCCGCGGTGATTGCGACCTAAAATGCAAGAACAGTTGGCGGTTCTGGAGAACTTGTTGGGTATGTAAGGTGTTCTGCATGAACTATCTCGTCAGTAGTGCGGCCACTCGTACGCCACTCTTCAAGTTGAATGCATCGGCAAGTCGCTCTAGATTCTAGATGCATTACAGTGTGTGAGTTCTCCTGTGGCGTTCAGGACTTGACAAAGTCGACACCTCCTAGAGCATACCCCTCCGTCACAGCCCAGGGGTATAGCCCGTGGGTATGCCCTATGACGTTTCGCCTATGACGTTTCGGAGATGTATGCCTTATGACCCCCATTTCCCTGCAAACTAATTTGGTAACTCTGAAATCCAATGCCTATAAGAGAGTATGCCTTAGGAGGGAGTCGGCTGAATTATCACTCGAAATAGTCTAGTTGATAAGAAAGGTGAATAGATGTACCGGCGTTGACGGATGCCGCTAGACCGACCGGCGCTTGTGGACGTGGAGATCGAGAATAGAAGGGAGTTTGTGTTCACTTGTTCACTCACTCTTTCTCCGACTGCTTGGTACGGTACCAGGTCTCTACCGGTGCCTGCAAATGAATTGTACTTTGGACAAGACCTTACACCGCTCCAACATCCGACTTGTGTTTCACGTCAGATTCAACCCAGATATGAAAGCGCTAGCTCCATTGGCGACTTAAGGAGCAGCACATAAACAGTACGTTGTCAGTACCTCACGGAGGATGCCTCTATAAGATTCCGGAAAGATTCCGCTCGCTCTTCTTGACAGCAGCAGGAGAAGCAATAAATACCCGCATACAGTCTAATTTTACCACGACGCGAATGGGCGTTTCATTGAAATTTCTCCGCTTCGGTCAGTGCTCCGGGCCAAGATCTCGAGAAGACGTGGATCAGCCAATCGTTGAGTGCGACGCGCATCGCTGTCCAGTATGTCAGCTGTCAGCTGACCGGCACTGAATAGGTTAAGGGGTTGGAGTGCGCTTATCTTATGGAATATGGGTACCCTAGAGCCCGGGGGAACATAGCAAGAAGCCGTCAAGCATCACAATACCCGTGAGTCGGAGTTCTACTCAACATATTAATGTGAGTGCAACTTGGAGCGTAAGTCGTATCTCACCCTTCCAGACCAGCCAATCTCCCTTATTTTTCTCCACTGTTAATCCGTCACCGTCCTTAGAACTACATCACCAAAGCTATCAGTGTCATGGACCGTGTAAGGGTCTTCATTTTATGCATGTCAGTGGGCTTCAGCTGAGTACTCGCCCACGTTGGATAGGCCTCAGCCAGACTCCCTCGTGAACCTTTGACCCTCTTGGATTTGATCAACAACCCACAGTCAGACATTCCTCGCTCACTTTGGTTGAATAAGGTAACTTTTCTTGTTTCCCGATCTTGTCGATGCCAACTTATGCAACCCCCCGCGCTAGATTTCCAACTCTCGAATCGCGGAACGTGTAAACGATGTTGGCACCGGTCTGAGGCTCGCTGGTCTGACAAATGAGGACAACGTACTCTTGCTTCTTAATGATAGTGTCGGTAAGCAGTGCTGTCGTATACCTATCTCACCCTTTTCCATATATACTCACTCTTGGACTGATTGCAGAGTTCCTCATCACTGACCTTGCGCTTGCTTCGCATTCTATTCCATCCATGACAATTGCATCTCTCTCTCTTCTTTACCCGGTACTTGAATCTCACCCTCCCATGGCCATTGTCATCGAGGCAGACTTACTTCTGCACTTGCTCGAGCTTATTTATAAACTATGCGAATTCTCACATCATTTCATCATCGTTGTTGGCGAGGCAGACGAGAAGATACTCTCCAAAGCCCCTAAGCAGATCAAGCTCGTGCGATGGGCCGACATAGAGGCACAGGGCAAGGCAGGAGACACGATACTTAGCCCAGTACCACGTAGTTGCATTCCATCTGTCTGTTTCAGCCAGATTCTCACGCATCGTTGCTCAGGTCCGGAAGACGTATTTACTATCTCCTACTACCGGGACAACAACGAACAAATCCAAGCTGCACACCTCACCCATCAAAATATCACTGATGGAGTCACTGCTATTCGCCCACTTCTCCCATCTTCTACCCCTTTGTCTGCCATGGACTCCATCATCTCTGCGCATTCACTGAGAACGGCGTTCGGACGCACCGTCATATACACAGCCTTGTATGAAGGAACGGGCTTTACCACTTCAGAATGCTCAGCGCTTTTCAAGCCAAGTAGTGCGGCTCCTATAACTTTCCACTTTCTGTGCTCATGTAGGCATTGCAGCGGACCCGTCTCCTTCCATACTTGATGGCGAGTCAACGCAGTATCCCAGCGGCCTTCCCTCTGCGAGAGTGTTCTTTTTTAATTCGACTCTCCCGGAAGGCGTCGTCCAAAAGACTATATCGGACATGAAATTGTCTATCATTTTCCCTATTATTTGGTGGCCCAAGCTCTCGGCGAGGTTTAACAGCCATATCACCAAAGAGGGCTTTCTGTTCTTCAACGGCTGTAATGCTATTTCCGGGGATGGTGCACCATTTCTAGCCGCGGTATTTGTCGGCAGTGAAAGGGTCTCTGCGAAGCAGGTGCCACCTGCGGGGATCGCTCTCTCTGTCCCGGTTGGCATCGCACACACGCACCTACTTGTCTCTGGCGTCACATCCACACGACGCGGAGACGTTCACTGGCACATCAAAGTATGAACTTACCTCGGACCGTCGACGCTTAGCACAGAGATCAATCTCGTTAATATGGACGACTTGGCTGTGAAGAAGGGCAGTCACCCAGAAAGCGTGCCACACGCACGCAGAACAGAACGATTGTGAGCCGTTTGCACAGATTAGCCAGAGAGGGGTACGGGCACGTGTGTAAAAAAAGTGGTGCGTTCAAGGCGTGTACCAAGGCTGGGACCAAGTCCCGCACGAGGTGACGGTGTGTACCTTAAGTTAGATTCATGTAATAAAAGCTAGTTGGCACTGGCAGCATGCCCTCTATTGACCCAAGTTTTATGACCCAAGTTTTAACGGAGGCGGAGAGGGCCGGTGGCTGTGCCGTGTGGAGATAAGGTTTGACAATCAACAAAGCACGACGGCCTCACACGTGACAAGACGCGTCCGGATCTGTCGACGGCGTATAAAGTCGCGCGGCAATGGCAATGTTCCCCGCCCCCGCCTCTCCTGATCAAATCAACCTAAGAATGTCCTCTCCTCTCCCATCCCCTCTTGCTTCCCCCGCGCCTGAGGCTGCCTCTGTTCAGAAAAAGTCTCAGGTTCGTTCCAAGTCATCCCGCGGTGCCAAGGCCAGCGCAACAAAGAAGACTACTAGCAAGAAACCCCCGGCCACAAAGAAGACCACAACGAAGAAGGTTCCTGCTAAGCTTGACCATCCCTCATGGAAGGACATTATCAAGGTAAATCAGTAATCATACACTCACTCCTCTTGTTAACCGTGCCACAGGAGGCTATTACTCAGCATCGCGAAGACGCCCGCGCTGGTGTCTCACGCAGTGCTATCAAGAAAGTGAGTCATGCGGACTATGCATGTGTTCCTTGTTCCTGTTGTTGATATGTGGTTCTAGTATGCCGAAGAGAAATACAAACTCGATATGACTTCGGCATCCAATCTTCATCAGCTCAACTTGGCCCTCACCCGTGGTGCTGAGAATGAGACCTTTGTTTTCCCCAAGGGCCCATCGGGCAAAGTCAAGCTTGCTCCCAAGCGTTCGAGGGCTTCTACCGATACCAAGGAGGTATATCGTTATTTCATCCTATCGCATTGATCGTTACTCAATCTACTGCAGAATACTAAGCCTCCCTCTAAAAAGGGTGTATCAGCAAGGAAAGCTTCGGTGTCGACCAAACCCGCATCTGCGAAGAAAGCACCCGCTAGCAAGACGAGGGCTCCAATGGAGAAGGCCACGACAACCAAGAAGACCGCTGCGCCAAAGAAGACCCCCGTGACGTCTAAGAAGGCGGCTGCTGCGAAGAAACCATCCACCAAGAAGACAACTAGTACAAGAACTGATGCTAAGAAGGCAAGTCTTACGTGGCTTGCACATACTCGGTGCTTACCTTGCTATACAGACTGCAGCGAAAGTTGCTGCTGTCAAAGCAAAGACCAAGTCTACGACAAAGGCTGCCAAGCCAGCATCAGCGAAGGCTAAGCCCGCATCCAAGAGTGCAGCCAAGCCAGCCTCCAAGAAGGTAATCTCATCTCACTTTGATCGGATTCATGGCTAACGAATGATTAGTCTACCGCGGCATAGATACGCCCAGATTCTTTAATCAGTTAGCTGGATCTACCCTTGTCCTATATCTTTATCTCAGTGTATCCAGATCCTGGTGCTGTATGTTATAAGATTAGTAGTTCTCATTCTTGCATTCTGGCTTTGTCGTAGTACCGCGCAAGTAGGCGCGTGGATGATTGACGTTGTAATTTATTGGGAACTCTTAATTGATAGATCTGAGTACCGACAATCAATCGAATCGACCGCTCCGTTTCCGTTTATGGCAACGACGACGCACATGATTTCGGCCCGACTCGGTTCGGTAGATGCTCTTCTACACAACTACTCGACTTACACTCTTAGCTTCATCTAGAGGTGTAGCATCCATGTCAACCATTCCGCATTCACCCGTGTTCAAACCATTCAACCTCGCTCTCATCCAGCTTGGCCAAATTGGTCCGGACAAGACCGCAAATTTGAAGCATGCCCGGGACATGATACGCAAGGCCGCAAATGCCGAGGGCGCGGGTGGTAAGCCTAATCTTATCGTCCTCCCGGTGAGTGCACCAGCCGCTCGTTGAACGTCGTCGTTTCAATCTCGTAGGAATGCTTCAACTCGCCCTACGGGCATGTGCATTTTCCAGTGCATGCAGAGGTTATTGGGTTCAGGGACGGTGAGAGATACAGTGTTGAGACTAGCAAGAGCGAAACCGTCAAGATGCTCTCTGGGGCTGCCAAGACAGAAGGTGTCTGGCTCTTGGGTGGTCCGCACAATCCTTTCTTTTCATTTGTGGTATGTATGTACACATCCTCTTTACAGGCTCGATTCCCGAGAAAGACCCCACTGACGGCAACATCTACAATACATCAACTGTATACTCGCCACAGGGTAGGATTTGCTCTCCTATGTTCTGGATCGACTTCCGATATCCGCTCCCAGGAGAACTCGTAGCCACCCATAGAAAAGTACATTTGTTCGATATCGACATTCCTGGGAAAATCACGTTTAAAGTAGCGTACATTCGTGACCGTTCCATTTTCTTGTCTCATCGTAACTCAGGAAAGCGAGACGCTCAGTGGCGGTTTAACGACCAACTTTTTCGATACAGGCAATGCATAATCACTTCTCAGATCGCTTCACCCCTGACTTTCAGATCCAGAATTCGCGCGTGTGGGACTGGGTATCTGTTATGACGTGCGCTTTCCAGAGCTCGCGATGATCTCAGCACGTCAAGGTTAGCGAAACCATGATATAATCGGGCGTGGTTCTAATGACAATTCAGGATGCCACGTGTTGATTTATCCTGGTGCTTTCAACATGACAACGGGTCCGCTACACTGGGAGCTGCTGCAACGTGCCAGGTGCGTGGTATAGACAGGTTCGTATCAATCAACGTGTCCATCTCATTACCGTTCGACGGGCAGGGCTGTGGACAACCAGGTGTATTTCTCTATGTGCAGTCCTGCGAGGGATCTCACAGCAGGATACCATGCGGTGAGTTTACTTCACGGTGTCTTAAAATCGCCTCCTAAACCTCCGTACTTTGACGCCCAGTGGGGCCACTCGATGGTCCTTGATCCCATGTGGGGCACATGCCTAAGCCCTGATACCGAGCAATGACTCACTGACCTCATGACGTATAGGGGTATCAAGCTCGTTGAGGCTGAAGACGGAGAAACGATTTTGCACACGCAGATTGGTGAGTAGCCCTGTCCACGTCAAGGCCGCATGTTTTGAGCGTGTCATGTCATACAGATCCAAAGGTCTTCCACGATGCTCGAGCGGGAATACCAGTTACAACCCAGCGGCGTTTTGATGTATATCCGGATGTCAGTAAGGGGTTGTGAGGGTGAGGGTGAGGAGCGTCGTATTCGTTGTCAATTGCCCATTGTATTCCACGTTCTCATCGCGTTTTTCCAAATGACGCGCGCGACGCACAGGAGGGCGATGGTTGAGGGGGGGGAGGTGTGGATGCTTTCTCTGTAGATGTATTTGTTAGAAAATGATCAATCCGCCTTGCTGCTGCGAGTTAAGTCGACCTAGGCTGTGTTATCTTCGTCTCTCCGTATGGAGTCCGGCACTAGCTCCTTCCCACATGATTAAGAAAACGAACACGCCACGGCCTTTAGTAACATCCGAATCTGATGCCATTTTCACCAAAATGATGTCCTGATAACGTACAGTAGCAATTCATAAGCGCCTGAGGGGCAATGGACCAATTGCACCGTTCTGGATCGGAGCCAGTGCACCGCGTTTCATTCCAGACGGGTATTTACACTTGATGAGTATGGAAGCCAACCATTATATTAATTGTTGTACAAGTCGTCAAACAATGCCATAACTGGACTGTCGTCGCTTCGTAGAAGAATGGACCTTTGTACTCGAGACCGGGACAGAGATCGGCAGACATTTGGCATACACAGCATCACGCAGGGATTTGTACTCGGGAGCGCCCCATTGATAAGAGCTAAACTTATAAGGAGGAAAGAAAAGACGAGGAAGGACAAGAAAAGAATCTGAGGATGGTACAGGTGGTGATAACGCAGGCTCGGGGGAATCTCGATGCCGAGATACAGAACAAAAAGGGTTGACTATTCACGAATTTTGGCATCCAATCGTAAAAACGACGCCAAGGACGAACGATTATGATACATCTTTACGCAATGACGCAGTGACTGTTGTTTCCAAGCGTACCCGAAGCATCTAAAAGATTCGAGTCGGTAGAGACTACCCGGTAAGGGAGGTAATCTCGGGCCCAACGGAGTTCGAGACAGCGAAGAGCGGACTGAAGGATCTATCAATAAGCATACGATGTTAAGAAATCGAGGGCTGTGTATAAACTGCATGACTTGTCAATGGACTCTGGATTGTCGCTGAGGTTGAAAGATGATAGGAGACTGAAGGCTTGATGAACGTGCACAAACCCAAACCCAAGTCCACTTGAAACTAGGAGAAGACCCGTCGCAGCTTTACTACACTTGGATCCATCACTTGCTGATCAAAGCTAATGGAGTCGATGACCGCAATTGTGCGGGCCATGCATTAAGAGAGGGAATGCAAACAACCACCAAACCCGCCGGTCAGACACCAATACCCTGACCGGTTTGTCTGCGGCAGTGTATTAGAGAGACGGTGTGCCTATGAATAAATGACAAGACAGGATGGAGATTTCTGTTCAGCCAAGCCGACAGAGTGATTACCTTCCCACAGCCATCGCTTTCTTGTGTCGCACAAACTTCGATTAAAAAACGCACGAAAACGTGGCATAAAAAAGGACAGCTTACCAAGAACACACCACTCTTCTCAGAGCTTCAACCTCACAACCCCTTACTGACATCCGGATATACGTCAAAACGCCGTTGGGTTGTGACTGGTATTCCCGCTCGTGCCTCGTGGAAGATCTTTGGATCTGCATCGCACAATACGTTCAAAACATGCAGTCTTGACATGGACGGGAATACTCACCAATCCGCGTGTGCAAAATCGTTTCCCCATCTTCAGCTCCAATGAGCTTAGCACCCCTATACACCGCCGAGTCCATGAACAGTTGTTCCAAAACAAGACTTGGAGAGGAACATTACATGGGATCGAAGACGGAGGAGTAGCCCCACTTTGTATGTCAAAGTGTGAAGGTGATTTAGGAAGCAGTTTTTGGAAATCGTATCAAGCGAACTCACTGCAGGAACTTTATCCGTAAGATCCTGGGCAGGGCTGCACATAGAGAAATACACCTGGTTATCCACGGCTCTGCCCGTCGAAGGATAATATGATCGACACGTGGATGCAAAGCCGTAAGGCCACGCACCTAGCACGTTGCAGCAGGTCCCAGTGTAACGGACCAGTTGCCATCGTGAAAGCAGCAGGATAAATCAACACGTGACATCCTGCATATATTATTAGAACTACACCCGTTTACGTTACGTTATGGTCGCAAACCTTGACGAGCTGAGATCATCGCGAGCTCAGGAAAACGCACGTCATAACAGATACCCAAGCCAACACGCGCGAATTCTGGATCTGGAGTTAGGTATGAAGGGGTCTGAAACGTGACTATGCCTTACCTGTATCGAAAAAGTTCGTCGTTGAACCAGCACTGAGCGTCTCGCTTTCCTTTGTGACAATGAGACAAGAAGGAATGCGAGCGAATGTCACGTCACGGATGCACATTACCTTAAACGTAATTTTCCCAGGAATGTCAATGTCGAATAAATGTATTTTTCTATGTACGGCTACGAGTTCTCCTGCCGACGGGTATTGAAATCATCCAGAATGCAGGAGGCATAAATCGTACCTTGGGGCGAGTAAACAGTTATTGTATTGTAAAATTTGCCATCAGTGAGGTCTTTCTCAGGAATGGAGCCTGTGAAGGGTTTGTTTGTATGTCACAACGAAAGAAGGACTATACGAACCACCCAAGATCCAGACACCTTCTGTCTTGGCAGCCTCAGAGAGCATCTTGACGGTTTCGCTCTTGCTAGTCTCAACACTGTATCTCTCACCGTCCCTGAATCCAATGGCCTCTGCATGCACATGCCCGTGGGGCGAGTTGAAGCATTCCTACGAGATTGAAACGGCGACATTCAACGAGCGGCTGGTGCACTCACCGGGAGGACGATAAGATTAGGCTTACCACCCGCGCCTTCAGCATTTGCGGCCTTGCGAATCATGTCTCGGGCATGCTTCAAATTTGCGGTCTTGTCCGGACCAATTTGACCAAGCTGGATGAGAGCGAGGTTGAATGGTTTGAATACGGGTGGATGCGGAATGATTGCCATGGATTCTATACCCTAGAGATACGAGCGATCGTAGAACTTGGAAGAGGCTTGAGAGAAAGACTCGGAGAAAGGAACGTCGGACACACTTGTCAAGAAAGCATGCACTTATGTAGTCTCGTTCATTCGGCAAATGCTGAAATCTTATTGGCCAGAATTTCAGAACTGAACTGTGATGTAGGTGCACGTAGCGCCATTCCGTTCTGGTTCTAGTGCGCTTCACCGGCCGTTTCGTTGTCCCGCACCCCAGTAGCTGCCGTCCTTCCAGTAAGTCTGCAGAATGGGAGATCACGAAAAGTAGCAGGAAAAGCAGATCAGGAAAGAGTTCCTGTCCTCGTATTCTTGAGAAAATACTGCATTTGCAAGGCGATTGGCGGCAAGTACAACTACAACTAGATGAAAGATGAACCACAGAGAGGCGCCTGTCTCGGCCCGAATACCAAGCTGTCATATAAACAGATTAAGATGAGGGAATGGAAAGAAGCAGCCCTACGTAATCCACTTGGACGGGAGGACGGGACAGTCTCCACAGGCGCTCCCTGGGACAGATCGCAATGACATGCCGAGCTCTTTTGAAGGCCCATCATACGGACAGCACTGAGAATCACCGAAGTGAGGGCGATACCTGGGAGTATTCGAAAGTGAAGGCATAGCCGATTGACAGACGATAACAGTAATGGAAGCCAGTGCCACTTGGACTTGCAGGTGAGTAACCTCGGGGGTCGGGGAGAACGACAGTTAGCCGAACGCTAACACTATTACCCGGCAACAACCTCGAATTCCTAGGTCAATATACATTGGTGATTAGAGTGTGGTTCTCGAAAGTTGGTTTAAAGCGGGGAATTATGACGACCCTCAAGGGGGGTTGGGCTGACCCAGGTTGAAGGATGTCAGCGGAAATGACGTACAGCATTTCCCGCCTAATAGCTTGAGGGAGTTAGAATCTCCTCTGGTCAATATGACTGCATTAATCTCTATCCACCATGGTAGTGCTTGGACTAGTGAGTCAAGAAAACATGACTGTCAAAGGCAGAACTGAGGATGATTTAGCCCACAGAGATGGACAACACGGACACGAGGGATTGAGGAAGGGTCCAGCTACGTCAACTCAACAGGCCAAAATATACCTCAACCAACAGCTGGGCCTGCCAAACGCTACCTGTTGTATTGTCGTTGTATGCCGCAGTAGAGACACGCGGAAAGGATTTGTCAGCAGAGCAGTGAAGCTTGTCGAAATTTCTAGCGAGTTCCATCAGTTCCTTTATCGGACAGACCTAAGACAACCGCTGTCCTTTTCTTCCCTCCACCTCTAACAACCAACTTCACCCAATACCACCATTATGGTCCTGGAAACGTATGTCTTATATCGTCTTCCTCTCTCCGTTACTCAGCTCCTGTCTGCAGAAAATACTACGACCTCCTCGAAGTACAACCCGATGCCTCGGAAAGCGATTTGAAAAAGGCATATCGAAAGAAGTAAGACCGACTCTCCATGTCGTGGCTAGAGTTGACCGGGCCTTATACAGAGCATTGCGCTTGCATCCCGACAAGGGCGGTGATCCTGAGCTTTTCAAGGAGGTCACGCATGCGTAAGCGAGCTGCACCCTAAGACCAGGTCAACGTACCTACTCGTTAACCCCTTATATGCTCCAGATATGAAGTCCTCTCCGACCCACAAAAGCGTAGTGTCTATGATACGCGAGGAGAGGCGGGACTATCAGAGTCTGGTGGAATGGGCGGCATGGACCCGCAGGTGCGCAGCCTCGGCTCACATGCTGTGCATCCGAACCCGACATATCGCTTCCCTTTCAGGACCTTTTCAGTCAATTATTCGGTGGCGGTGGTTTCTTTGGTGGTGGAGGTGGCGCACGAAATCAGGGGCCACGCAAGAGCAAGGACCTCATCCACCGAGTACATGTTTCCTTGGAGGACCTATATAAAGGCAAGACAACCAAGCTGGCCTTGACGCGTAATGTTATATGTCCAAAGTGCGACGGCAAGGGTGGGAAAGAGGGTGCTGTTAGGCCATGCGGTTCTTGCCAGGGTCGTGGTGTCCGCGTCACACTGCGTCAGATGGGTCCCATGATCCAGCAATTGCAACAGCCATGTGACGATTGCTCGGGTACTGGCGAAATCATCAATCATCGTGACAAGTGCAAGACGTGCAACGCACGCAAGGTTGTTTCAGAGAAAAAAATGCTCGAGGTGCACGTCGACAAAGGCATGAAGGGCGGCCAGACAATCACCTTCTCTGGAGAGAGTGATCAGGCACCTGGCGTGATCCCAGGTGATGTCGTTATTGTTATCGAAGAGAGGTCCCACGACCGGTTCAAGCGCACCGAAAACAACCTTGTCACCGATATCGAGATCGATCTCCTAACAGCCCTCGGCGGTGGTCATTTCATGATCAAGCATTTAGATGAACGAGCGCTGGAAGTGTCCATAGCACCTGGCGAGGTAGTGAAGCAGGGTATGTCACAAATTGGCCATTCGTGTATGAACTATTTTGACACGCCATCGACGTCATAGATGACATGAAGGTCATCCATGGGCAGGGTATGCCATCGCAACGACATCACGAGATGGGTGACCTCTACATCAAGTTTTCTATCAAATGGCCAGAACACATTGAACCCAGCAAGATCCACCTTTTAGAGCAGGTCCTTCCCCCACGCAGGCCATTACCCAAAGTTCCTAAGGGCACTCTTGTCGAGGAGGTTGACATGTCTGACGCAGATCCGCGGCAAGAACGAGCGATGCAGGAAGAGGCGATGGACGAGGATGAGGGAGAGCCTCGTGTACAGTGTGCGAACCAGTGATGTCTGTATTAATCCGGAGACTATTTTGGTCGCTGTCATCCCATATGTATAGTCACCCCCGTCGTCACCTTACCTACCACTACTTTGTCATTGAATCTGTTTTGCCGTAGCACGCTTATATAGATCCTTTGTCCTGTGTTCTCCTGAATCCACTAATCATACATAGATGTGCTACACATCTACAAGGACCCAAATTCCCCCTCTCCCCAAAACTTCAGGCCTCAGCCTTCCCATCGGGTCTACGTTAGGAAGAGTGAGACTACGATAGGAAGGGTGACGCATTGAAAGTACCTGAGGATTTGACTTGAAACCCTCATACATTTCTCTGTTAAAGAAGCTGACCTCGGTTTCATTTTCTAGAACGGATAGCACATTGTCTTAGTCGCTGGAAAGCGCGAGAAAAATGACGTACCGAATGAGCACTCTGTTAATAGTTTGGCGTCATCAGAAAGGATCCATTCATCATGGTCGAGATTGATGATCAGATTGGTGGTCTAGACACCACTGATCAGTAGGCGTGGCGTCCATCTGCCGATAGGCTCGACCAAACCTTAGTTCCATGGGCTTGATTGTACAGCTTCATGGTGTCTGTTTGGGCGGTTATAAAGGATAGTCAGGGTAACGGAGAAGATGGCAGACCAAAGTGCGCAGAACGATAAGGTTTCCATCCTGGCTGGGCCTGGATGGCTATGGAAGCCCGCGATAAATTCAGGGTTTGAAGAATGAGCGCAAGAGCGCGGTAGTCATTCTCACCGTTCCGAACTATCGTTTTAAGATCACCCACTGTGGTCATCTCGAGATTGAGATCGCGCAAGACGAGACTTCTCTCTGTGCGAAATTCAAACGACTTTATGACGCGTACTGTGATGATAGCGGATGTCTTTGGCCGGGCGAAGTTTGTGAGCGTGTCGTCGAAACCTGACATTGGATCTGGTCGCGGTGGTCGCGGGCCGGCTGCTACTTAGTTTTGTTATACCAATACCACCAATGAATCGCCCGTTGACACAGCGTCCAGCGCCCTCGACACTAACAACCCTTCCCCAGATTCTCTCCGCCCTCTCCTTACTCGAGTCCGAGGAAGCCGAGCTGTCCAACTCCCTCTCCGCGCTCCTCACAGATCAAGAGCCCATCTTCAACTCCCTTGCCCGTCTCCAGTCCCTCCTCCCACACGTCGATGAGCTCTACGCAGAGGCGTCCCTGCTCTCGCGCAAAGTGTCCGCCACCGCGCGGACGGCGGAACGCGTCGGTGGACGCGTCCGCACGCTGGATGAGGAGATGCGCAGGGTGCGCGAAGCGAGCGACCGCGTCCAGCAGGTCATGGAGCTCAAGGTTCGTCCCCGTTCCTGTTTTTATTATTATCTCCCTATATACGCTAACAATCCCTTCCTCATTGTCGCCCTCGTCCATTTCTCGTTCGCGCCGCACTGCTACTAGTCTTCACTGGCTGCGCTCCAGTCGTCTATCGATGCACAGGATTGGGAGTCGGCGACACGCCACTGCGCGCGAGCCATGGCCCTCCCTGGAGGCGTGATCAATGGTGCATTTGCAGAGACGGCCGTCGTACGAATCCGCCCTCCTCATCGACGTCAATTCGCGCACTGACTACGTTTGATGATAGCCTTCTTCGGAAAATCCGTTGCCACCCGCACAGACACTGAATGACGTGCGAAAGCATCTCCTTGAGCTGTTCAGGCGTCAATTCACAGAGGCAACCACGGCGCGGGACGCAGTCGCCACGACGCGGTTCTTCAAGCTGTTCCCAGTGATCGGCTGGGAAGCCGAGGGCCTAGAAGCTTATGCATCTTTCATCGTAGACTTGGTCAAGGTACGACCCCCCGCGTCTGCCCAAAGTACGTGCTTCATGGGCCTGCTTCCATCGGCGGGCGTTGCATCCCAACTCTTCTATATGCAGCATCTTCCCCACTATACTACATCACCGCCTTGACGGCTCTCTTTGAGAGCATAGCCATGATCGTCGATCAACACCAGCCCGTAGTTGAGAGTTACTACGGCACTGGAAAAATGGCCAGTGTGATTACGCGCCTTTTGCAAGAGTGCGATCGTGTCTGCAAAGGTTTAATAGAGGGTTGGGAGGAAGAACGGGCGATGAAGCGTAAGGTACAGAGAAACTGAACCTGCCTCTTATGTCGGGGTTGAACAGCTGTAGCTCGCAGACGTGGCGAACGTGACTTTTCCATCGGCTGTATCCTCACCGACAGCGGGTCGCCGGCTACCACTAGGGCCACCTTCGGAGGACGACGTGAATCCGCGAGACGTTGACAAAGTCATTTCCGAGGTTGCAGGAATGGCCGGCAGGTGGAACCTTTTCAAGCGTTTCCTGTCCGACCGTCTAAAGGCAAGCCTACTACCTACTTCGTGCGGAGACCCGTCTGTAAAGCGCAGATATAGAATGATCATGAAGATGAGGATGATAGTCGTAGCACGCCTGTGCCGGGTCGCGAAGAGGTGTCAATGCCAACGTCTCCAGAAACTAGAAAACCACCCGATGGACCACCGTATGTCACATCCGAGGAACGGAAAGCAGTGGAGTCATCCGCGTGCAACAAGCTGTTTGACGAGCTCCTTAACACATACTACACTCCCCTGGAAGTCTGGTACACCCGAAGCGCTGTCGACAAAGTCCGTCTCTCTTTACATTTGCATTTCCCAATGCTAAAGTTGTATGTAGGCGCACCGCCTTTCGACACCGGACACGACGTCATCACCCTCAACAACGACTACTCCCGATGACGCTTTCTATATTTTCAAGGTCGTCCTTTCGCGATTGTTGTCAACTGGCGCCCCCAGAATCGTTGAACGGACTGCCGCGGCATTGCGTAGCGTGATAGAAAACGACTACGCGGATACGATCCGTCGCAAAATGGACGACGTATACCGTAATGCGGGTGTCGGACGAGGAGAGAAAGTTGAACGTGAGAGCCGTGCCACGTTCATCGTGCGTATATGCCCTTATTTTTTCTTGTCCTCGAGTTGGCTACACAAAACAGTACAGATATTATTGAACGACCTGGAAATATCTGCGTCGCACATGGACCGGCTCATAAAGGACTTCCTTACTGCACCCGTGATTCCCCAAAGTTTCCCGGCAGAAGAGGTGGAGGCAGTACGCAAGAGTATCTCTTCGTTCTCGAGCATCGTGCCAAAGTTTCAGTCGATCCTACGCGTGGGCGTTGAGCAACTATTTAATCAGCTACTGCGCCCGAAACTCCGCACGTTTCTGACAGACGTGTACAAGGATGTGTCCTACGTCCTGGACGACGATACCTACGCAGCTGCGGAGTACCAAGACGTTACGCGGAAAAGGTTCGTAAAGGCTTGGGAAGGTCTGGTGGATGACTATAAGGTGCAGTGTGGAAATGATGCAATTCCTTTGGCACAAGCCATGAACTCATACGGGTACCACTTGAAGGACACGCTCACGGAGAATAATTATCGCCTGTTCTTCGGACTTGCGTTAGACGTGCTAATCCGACCCTGGGAAAAGTTGGTTCTCGGCCAAAAGTACAATGAGGTGGGCGGGCGCCTTTACTCCTTTCGCTAACTCTTATTCAGCCTATCGCATAGCTCGGTGCTGTCCGTTTCGATCGTGAACTGCGGGGAATCACGACGTACCTTTCCTCGCAGACCGCCTTCGGCGATGTACGTGACAAGTTTGTGCGACTGCAGCAGATTGCGACGCTACTCAATCTCGATCTGGTCCGTACTTTTCTACTTATTGTTGGTGCAAGCGAAAAAGGCCTAACGAAGGTTTTTTTATGAGCAGGAGGAGGATGTGAACGAGTTTTATAATGGTTCTGGGATTGCTTGGAAGCTGAGCGAGCAAGATGCTCGGTCGATCGCCGGACTTAGGCTATGAGCACTCGTCTACTACCGTCTACTGTACAACATTTGTTTTTGGGGCCTTTACATTACACGTCGGCACGACATGCGTTCTCATTCTCTCATACGTAATAAGGAGTCTCGGCCTCTGACCACCTGACCTCCTCAGACCAATACCAAAAACTAGAATTGCACCCGTGGTCCATGTTTACATGAAGAATGACGAGAAGGACGCGTGGCACTTCAACAACTGCACAACTGCAAAAAACAGCTTAACAAGCACATGACCTTGTTCTACGACTACTAATTAAAACGTTTCTCACGTCTCACGTGATTCTTTACATACTACCGCGCATCGTGCCTGTAAGTCTAAATCTGTAAATGTACATGTAAATAATCAGATAAATCGCCACTGCTTGTTCTCGTGAACTTGATATCATACGTTACAGCGATATGGGCAACGTCAAACAACGAACCGAAGCAGCGTCAAGTTGGCCATCATTACATTTTGAAATTGTCGCACTGTACTAGAAAGAACTTGTGACACAATCAGAACCTCGACTATTTCCTAACGGTTTCGATGGAGTCAGATTGGTAGTCCGGGCAGAGGTAGGCACATGCTTGCTGTGTACATGATCAAGAAGCGGAAAGCTACATCTGTAATTCTCTGCTATGTGCGCTGGCCAAGAATCATGGCTGCATGAGCGCAAATTATCTGGATGCAAGCCACGCAGCAATCATGTCATATCGAAGTTCGCCACAGCCACAACCAACCCCTGATTAGATGTAAATTAATAATACAAAAAGGGTGGGTAACACCCCTAAGATCGGAGGAAACAGCTATGGTCATCTGATGGCGGGGGCTGAGGTTTTCGTGTAGAACGCATCTATCCTCGACGAAGAGCATCCAGACGCGCTTGTAAGGCATCTTCGTCCGTCATATTTCCTCCACCCCCGTTACTCCCAGAGCCGATGTTCCCAGGTGGAGGAGCAGGGCCATCGGCCAGAGCGACGGGTTGACGCTCGGTTACCGCTGAAGCCGTAGCCAGTCCTGTTGGTGCATCGGCCAGCTATGCAGGACGGTTGGTGAGTAGCTACGAGATGCGATGAATGTAGTGTAGTTAGACGGACCTGTTGTGAAATTCCGACACCGATCTCGTCGAGGACCTGTCTGAGGATCTTATCGCCCTCCTCCTCTTCGTCCTCGAGCTCGTCGTCCATAACATCGTCGACCGCGTCGCTCATCATCTCCTCTTTCATATCCATCGTGGCGCTCTCGCGCTCAAATTCATTCATGATGTGTTGAATTTGCGGGAGGTTGAGGCCCCGATTCATGTTCTTCATCGCCTGTTGTCCCATATTCCTAATCAGCGCCCAGGTATGCAAGACGGGCGTGAAAACGACAAACGCGGGTTGCGCCGCGCATTGCGTCAGCCATTTGCTGGTTGCTGCGCAGCGTCTGGATGCGCAGTCCGACCGCTTGCAGTTGCGTGCGCATCTGGTAGAACTTCTGGACGTATCGGCGGGTACGGACCAAGTCCTTCGCCATGACCTTGCATGCGTTCTGCGCAGATCGCCATGTTTCAGAAAAACCTAGGAGGCAACGGGAGACGACGTGTGGTTAGGAGCGCACAAGTTGTCCCGCCTTGGCACTTTTTTTGATGTCCATGACGAGCTTTTTCTCGCCCTGTTCGAGTTTTGTGCGCTCGCGGTCGAGTTCGCGCTGCGCCTTGGCCAAAGCGCGCTGATGTTGACGCAAACGTTCTGCGGGTGTTACGGTGCGGCCGAATAATGCTTCCTATGATAGATTATACATCGTTTTATGCCATGATCGAGGAACGTACGACGATGTTCATGGTTGGCAGTGGAGAACCGTGGATTGTAATACTGTGTTGGTTCACTCGGCGGACCGAGACCGGGACCGGAGATGGACCTGGCACCCATCGGCGCACACTGCTCCCTCCCTTCTTGCCACGCGCTCGACCTTCTGCCTATCCGATGCCGTTGTGACAAGCAATTCTGCAAGGACCATATCTTTCCAGACGCTCATCAATGTCCCGTCGATCCATCCCAGGTCCTCAGGGACGCGTCATTCGCACTCCAGAAATTCCAACGCTGCGCATTCGCTCCCTGCAACAAACCTAGCCTCGGAGCATATGTCGGCGATTCTGCAGGAGAAGAAGGCAGGACATCTGCCCTATGTCCACGGTGTAAACTTGGCTACTGTGCTTCGTGAGTCCCTTCATTTCTCGAATCAATCAAAACATCTCTTAGACTGATATCGCGAGTTTTCAGACACCGCGATGCATCACAGCACTCATGTCTAGTTCCAGAACCTGTTGCGGCGCCGAAGAACGAAGTTGCTCACGCTTTGCTTGCGAAGCATTTTCCTAGCGCTACTATGGCATCGAGTAACAGACCCGTATTTTCACCGACACGTAAGGTCCCCACCGACCCGAAGAAGTTGGCGCAGTTGCAGAAGGTGGAGCTCATGAAGATGCGCCATCGTGCAGTGCCTGCAGATCCGAAAGACAGGCCAGACTCTATTGGGATTGATCAACGCCTGCACGTCAAAGTAAGCTGTAAGGGCGAGCAGGAAACGAGTGAGAAAATCTTCTGGTTTCGTAAGGTCGGTTGTTTTGCATCCGTTCCTCGGCCTTTTTTTTTTCATCTCAATCTTCTACTCACGTACCCTAACTTAGTCCGTGGGTACAGGGAGAGCGATTGATATACTTGCTCGTCATTTCAACGTCCGGACTACTGCGGTAGGTCGTCAATGTTAATCCTTTGGCGCTATTGTTCACAGCCTTTACAGCAGTTGCGCCTATCTCGACGGGAAATGACCGGTCAAGGCGAGTTTGTAGTACTGGAGACTGATCGGCTTCTTCGCGAACAGGTCGAGGATGGTTGTGAACTTTTCCTTGACTCGGATAATTCATGAAGAACCCGCTATTCTGAT
>QFEA01002768.1:0-14320 GCA_003315975.1 Lactifluus echinatus
GCTATATGCGTATTTGATGGTGAAGAACGGACTCTAGCAAAGAGCAACGAGGTGTGTGCGGCCTTTACATCTGTCTCTCCACCACTATTGACACGAAACAGCAAAACCGGCGGCGCCACATAAGGCGTACAGACATTCTCAGGGGCGAAATAGAATCTGACAGACTAAAACGGCTGCTAGACTTGACAAAGGGCCTGGACGCGTTGCGCCTTCTTGGCGATCATGAACGCCTACTCATTGTGACATGGTTGCGTGACCACATGTCTATCTTTGAGGAGCACCTTGTCCCCATCCCGTCTTATTTCACAGAACCACATTCACCTACGGACCATTCTCCTAGGCGCCATCTTCCAGATGCGGATCCCACGTTGGCGCATGGAGAATTTCCTGATGAAGCAGATCTCGACCAACTATATCATGACCATGGCCTTCTTGTCAATACTGGTGTAACCACGCCCCATGACTTTGATGATGTGTAAGTCGCGTACCTGGTTGCCTCCGGCGGAAATGAAGATATCTTTTCTAGGCTTGGTAGCCAGTACAGTACTGAAACCGAGGGTCTGGAAGTGCACCAGTTTAGGCACCTCTTGTTATCCTCTAGTGCGATTAATCAAACCGAAGATGGCTACGCTCTCGTCGACCGTCTTGCCGCCCCAGATATAGATTTTACGGAAGACTATCAGCAGGGCGAAAAATGGCAAGCTCTGGCATCTTCCCTGACCGACCTCTATCTAGAATACCGCCGTGGTGCGGCGAAACTGGACTTGATGCCAACAACCGTCATATCCCCCATGCCCTCCGTGTTCGCTTCTCAGGTGTCTATGGGGCCTACCGACGCCCAGGCCCAGATGGACGGGCTTCCGTCAGCCGATTCTGCAATTCGTCGACCTTCGGCCATCATCCCGCCTGGACCCGTGGACCCCGCTGATGCCCAAGTACAAGCCGCGATGTCCAAGAACCAATATCAGTTGACAGTCGAAGAGGGCAAATTCTGGCAGAAGCTAATGGAGCCTGGAAAGGTCGCAAACGAGGATGAGTCGCCGATAGCAATGACCCTCGCGTCCCTCCGGGAAAAGAGTTGCTTCATGGTCCAGTCCTACCTTCGCCGCAACAACCCTCCGACAGAAGTGACGTATGAGGAGAGTAAGAATATCCTGCGCGCGATGGGCGTGCCGTGCATTGAGTCAACCGGCCCTTACGAAGCCGAGGCGCTCGCCTCCTCTCTTGTACTGAATGGCTATGCGGACTACGTGGCTAGCGAAGACACCGTACGTACCACTCCTATATCCATGCCGACGCGGGTCCCCAACTCAACTTCCGGTGAAATTTCATCAGGACGTGTTGATCTACGGGGCGCCTCTAGTCCGCAGCATCACGAGCCGAGACAAGCCCCTAATGCTCATCTCAGGCTCCGACGTGCGCTCCGTGTTGCGCCTCGACGCGCCCGCCTTTGTCGACTTTGCGCTCCTGCTCGGCACCGACTTCGCCCCGCGCATCCGGAAGATCGGCCCGAGCCGCGCACTGCAGTACATTCGCAAGTACGGCTCAATCGAACGCATCCTCGCGGAGGAGAAGCAGTACGTGCCGCGCATGCCACTCCAGGCATACCTTCAGGCTGTGCGCGACGCGCGCGACGTGTTTGGAAAGCTCCCTCCCGTGCCGGCTCCGCATACACTCGAAACGAAAGAGTATCAGGAGGCGGAGGTAGCTACTATACTAGGATTACATCGCCTCCAGCGTTTCTTGGAGCCGGATGCGCTCCTGGGCTCACTAGAGGGCAATTACTTCAATGACAATCCTGCTGCCCCATTTTAAACTTTATCTTGGCTTTGCGCGGCGTGCAATTTAAGAGCATTAATGACTTCACGTGTCACCGATATCGATGTACAGCATCGCACGCGACAGATAGCACACGACAGATAAATACGTCATCATGGACAGGGTACGTACCCTATACAGCAACAAAATGGTCGTCGTTGTCAATGGCTAAGTCGTGACAAGATGGTCATGAAAAAAAAAAACACAAAAAAAACACAAGGAAAGGAAAGGAAAACAAGGTCTACTATGGTACTACTGTATGCCCATATCATATCTCGCTCTTGAGAATAATGCTGTAACAGCGCTCGCAAAATGGTTTGTTATCCCGTAAGAAGAAAGACGGGTCATCGAACGGTTTGTCACAGCCCTGTCATAATGAATTAATCCGAGTGAGCTCCAAGCGAGAGATAACGAGCGCGGGCCCCAAAAAGAGATGAAACGTACAGTACAACAGAAGCACACCCAGTGATATTTACCACCAAGCGCTTCCACGGCTTGGGTGCCGTCCCGAATGATGTCCTTGCACCTCTTGCATCGCGGGGAACGGAGCCGAACGTGGCACGCCTCACAATATGGATATCCCTTGTAGACCGTAAAACCGACATCGTCGTTCTCAAACTCGCCATCGCCGCTGAACGTGACGCCACCCCCCGCGCCTTGGCCCTGGCTTTGGCGATCGATGCTGGGAGTCAAAAATGGATCTCCGCATTCGGAGCAGAAGAAATGCTGTTCGTGGTAGGTGCGCTTGCCGAGCTCCGGGTCATCCAGCGTAATGAAACGCTCGTCGACGATCGGGGTCTTACAATGATAGCAACGTGGGGCGAAGCGCTAAATCACCGCTCACATGTGAGCCTGCCCGTAGTTCTGGTTCTGTGAGAAATCGTTTAACACACCTCATGGTAATCAAAATGGCAATAAGGTTTGCCGTCACGCTCGTAAGAGCTGACATATTCGAGCAGATCGTCGCAATCTGAACACCGGAAGCACCCCGGGTGCCATCGGACACCCATGGCGCTGACAATCCGTCCAACAATAGGGCCGCCACAACCCCCACAAGCAAGGCCACCGCCACGACGGGCCGATGACGCTGGAGGAAATATCCGCCCGCCGCCGGTGGCTGCCATCGGTGAATTGTTCACTTGTCCATGATCAAGAGGCATTTCATTGGTTGGGGATGTTTCATTAAAATCATCGGTGTCCAAGGATGACTCTGTGGGATCGGAAAAGGTGATTTGTGGGAGCTCAGGTTCAGACACAAAGATTGATGCATTTCCACCGTTATCGTCGAGATTGCCACTGTCGCCCCCAGTTGACGTCACCCTTGTAGCTGTCACTTTTGGTTCTGCCGGCGCCGGCTTGCCGGAAACAAATCGCTGAGAGAAGGCCGACATAGGAGGGCGATTGACTGCCGACGGCTGTGCATGGCGGCGCTCTGTTGGAGGTTCGCGTGCTTTGGCTGTAGTGACGGAGCGACTGCGTGACGCTTGATGCGTTGAGTTTGATGGCACATGAGGCAGACCGACAGTAGTTTTTTCAGGTGACGACGGAACTGACACTGCACTACGACGTGGGGGGACTGGCGCATCGCGCGCAGAACCGTTTTGGAAGCTTGAAGCGACAGGCCGAGCTTTTACCTGAGATACTGCCTTGGTAGAACCGCCGGATGGAGAAGGAGAACGCCGCAGAGAAGGAGGCGGTGCATCATCCAAGTTGACATATTCCTTTCTTGGTTTGTGAGGATGACTGACCAAAGCTGACTGTTCTCCAGCACCAGGTTTAAGTGCACGTGGGAGGGATGGGAGCGAATACTGCCATGCGGAGGGGGATGTAGGGGTTGAACCAGCCAGTCGAGATGGCCCTGCTGTTGGGGGAAGAGCAGGTGCTGAACGCACCGTCACAGATCGCGTCGAACGATGACTGGACTGGGAGGGCAAACTCTGCGGGGGGAGTTGAGGAACTGCTGCTGCGCTATTACAACGGCCACGAATTAGCTCATCTTGATCCCGGTCAATTGTTGCTGGCGTTCGAGTGTGCGTCGCGTTATTCCGGACTATGACGGATCGTGATTTGGGGGGCAAATCGCGAATCCCATATTGTGGACTCGGTGGCCGGTGGTCCTTTTGAGATGCATTCCCATTCTGGGACGGTTTCCCATCATCATCTGATGAAACAGGCGAAATCGGACGAGAAGGCAAGGAATCCTTCGTTGGAGAATTGGGTCGGATTGAAAAAAGGGTTGATGATCCCGAGTTAGTGGGTAAAGAAGAACTGCTCTTGGCAAGCTTGATGGGGGACGGCGGAAGGGTGCTTGATCTCACGGGGGAGGACGAAGGATTAGGGAGTGCGCGAGAACGATCTCCAAGGACGCCAATTGTAGGCGGAATGAGTGGAGGCTTGCCAACAGAACCATCGAGCGGAGATGGCGGTAAAGGGCGGCCACCAGTAAAACTTTTGCTACGATCGCGGCGTTGCAGCTCACCTTCTAGAGAAGCCACAGAGCCGGAAGAGCCAGAAGGACCAGCGCTGACGGCCTCCTGAGAACTAGATGCACTAACTGCACGGTCGGAGGAAGGCTCGGGAAGGCTGCGTTTCCAATATGGAACAAATTTGGTCGAGGAGGAGCATGGGTCAGGAGGGTGGTGCGGTGGCATTGCTGGCGAAACGGAGGGCGTCTTGAGGACATCTTTGGCTGGGCTAGAGCTCCTGGTAGCAGTATCTGAGAAAACACCTGGCACAGAACGGGGTAAAGGAAGAGGCCGCCTGTTACTGGTAGGCGAGGTAGGAGAAGTACACGGGATGGTGGAAGAGGGAGGCTGCTGAGATGGGAAGGCGATGCCAGAACTAGGAAGAGAGCTGGACGAGTGCAATGGACGGGCCTGGGACGGTGGGGAAGTAGGCACAGGAGTAGGTCCAGGAGTGGGTAGGTGGGGACGGAACTGGGATGGCGGTGCGCCTGGAGTGGGTAGTGGCCTCCGAGAGAGACCATTGGCAACAGGACTGGTCGGTGGAGAGGTATAGCCTACATAGGGGATGGCGGGGAGCTGCTGAGGATACTGGGGACTTGGGGCTGTAATTGGACGTTGATTAGAGGTCGGTTGTGGTTGGGAGTGAATAAGATAATGCAAAGGGACGGGAGACACAGGTGGGGGAAGTGGCTGGGACACCTGGGAAGGCGGGAGGGACGAGGAGGAAGACTGGGAGTGATACTGAGCAGCGGTATTTGATGACGGGGGGAGATGCTCGTAAAGATGTGCGTATTGATTGGACATGATTGGTGATGGTGGTGGTGGTGGTGATGATGATGACGATGATGATGAGATGATGAAAAGAGAATGTGTGGGTGCGAGTGCGAGTGCGAGTAGCGAGTAGCGAGTAGCGATGAATGATCTCGTCGTCGAGCTCGTCGGCAACGCGACCCGTCACGTAAGCAACATCAATCCTCTCTCAACACCCATGTCGACCAGCAAGCTTACTCTCGACGGTCTCCTCATCTTCGAGCAGCCGTTTGCCAGGGTGAGCTCTTTATTTGGCCGTGTACCCTCCCTCCCCGCTCATCTCCCTCAGGTGCCATATGAGAATTATCGTAAGGTCTTTCGCACCACCCAGAAGAACATCGAACGCGAGCTCGCCATCGTACAGACCGCCTCCAATGACCTCGCAAAACACACCCAAGACCCCAAAGAGGCGGTCAAGTCCCTCGAGGGCATTATAGCCAGAGTCGAGGGCCTCAAACGAAAAGTCCGCCGGTTTGTTTTCGCTTGCTCGTTCATTGCCAATTTCGGAGCAGTTGTCCGATCTGCAAGCCACTGCCGGCTCGCCCACCTTGGACGTCATGCGCGAGCGGTGCAAACATCTCGCCATCCTCGAGGATATCCAGGGCCCCAAGGACTCTGAATACACCCGTTGGGTCGACACCCGTCTAGATAGGTGGATAGTAGATTGGGTCCTCCGCCACGGTCGAGAGCAAACTGCACGACACATCGCCCAGGAGAAGGGCATCGAGGTATGTTGTCCCTCATTTCTAATGAAAATATGAATATTCCGAGTCGCATCATTACACTCAGGAACTGGTTGACATTGATTTATTTATGGACATTCGTCGGATAGAAGATGCCCTCAGTAAACATAGTTGCACAGAGGCACTGGCATGGTGCAGCGAAAACAAGAATGCTTTAAGGAAACTCAAGGTGCCTCTTCTCCTTCATCCAAATCTGTAGATACTAATTGCCGTGGCAGAGCACGCTTGAATTTGATTTGCGGCTTCAAGAATACATCGAGCTAACCCGTAATCGAAGGACTACAGATGCCATCGCTTATGCCAGGAAGCATCTCATACCGTGGCAAGAAGCCCACTTGTTGCAGATCCAACAGGCCTCTGCCTTACTCGCTTTCCCCCCAACAACAACATGTAATCCATACAAAGTACGTGTTCTCCCCAAGATCGGTATTGCAGAATCTTTATCAGTTCAACTAGCGGTTGTATGATCCGAATCGTTGGTCGAACCTTATCCAGACCTTCCGGTTGGCAATCTTCAACCTCAATACTTTACCCTCTGAACCTCTGTTACATCTTGCTCTGTACGGTGGTTTATCATCACTGAAGCTCCCAACATGTTACGATCACGACATGAAAAACCACGATTGTCCTGTCTGCGATCCCTGGCTTGGCAAACTAGCAGATGAAGTACCATTCAGTCATCACGTAAATTCGACAATTGTATGTCGCCTCAGTGGCAAAATTATGGACGAGGATAATGCACCAATGGCATTCCCTAATGGCTATGTCTATTCCAGAGAGGTGAGCGGTTCTCCTCATTTCTCGTCCCTCTTTCTAACGACGATCAGGCTTTAGAGGAAATGTCGGCTCAAAATGGGGGCAAAGTCAAGTGCCCCCGCACTCAGGAAGAGTGCGACTTTTCTAAATTGAAGAAGGTATTCATATCATGATATGACCCTTTAGCTGTACTGTACCATCACGCAAAGTTGTATCATAGCACCGCAGCAGACGACCACGGACAAGCGTCAGCCCGTTATTTGGGTGTTGGGCTTTAGGTTACTATTTTTTTTTACAAGTCGGTGTTACAAACCCCGGAGATGCGTAATATCAGAGATCCTTCGTATTAATCAATAACTACACGTGGGTGCTCAGTGATCGCAGTACCCGGGGAACTTACATCTGTGACATGTTGACACTCTGGCCCACGCGATCATTTGAGGAAAATTGGGCACTAGAATATGGGGACGTGGGGACGGCTTTGAAACAATACAGAGCTTGTGGATCGCGTCATACCGACGGCAGTAACTGACGCTCATTTGTCACTACCATCAGTCGTGATGTTTCGTTCACCACATATCGAAACCGGCTTTATGGGCAGTCTTTTTTGGCCGACAAGTTCCTCTCGATACAATCGGAATCTTTATTATAGTTATGACAACCGAGCTTAACCGGTCATAATGTATATGTATAACGTACTCTTCTGCTCTTTTGGGACAAAGGACAAGCCCACAAGTGCTTTGGACGTTTCTTGATGGACGCCCATGAAGGCATCAAACTCCCAGCTACGATCACAGACGGTTAATGGTACCATTGGTCCAAAGAATGCGATCAAACATGGTCATTTACGATGCGCATATCCCCTGGACTAACCTCATCCCGAATGTTACTGCGCGCGCAGTTGAGAACAAAGGTTACGCATGGCCACTACTAGCCCGGCGCAGTAAGAGCGCAAGAGACTGCATGTATCAGGATGACTCCACAGTTCTCTGACAATCGCCGAACCTTCATAAGATGACTCCCACCCACTGCACGCCTCGCCGATGTGAAATTTTTCAAACCTTCTTTTAACTGTCAAAGATGGTAGGCCATGAATTATAAGGGTGTCGCTATGCCTTGGTCATCAGCGCGTGAGGGAACAAAGGTCCTTCGGATTCTAGCTGTCAAAAACAAAATCACCGAGAAGAGTGGAGCCGTGCACGCACTGCGGCCCTTCCGGTCATCAGAAATGGTCCAGGACCAAAATATGATAGAAATCAACATCAGCTCTACAGGAAGCACAGTAGCGGAAAGATGGAACCAAGGGGCTTATGTGCAGTAAACAGCGTAATTGTATGGATATAGACGTTGAACAGAACAGATACAGACTTCGCCGGACCTGGACCAAATAATGATGATGTGTACGGTTGCACAGCCTCACAGCCTAACACCATGACAGCTCCGGGCGCGTGGCGTTGGCCAAAGAGCCGAGGCCGAGACACGGATGGCATGGGCTCCAAGGCATGCGCATGCTCAGATGCTGTGTCCAGCGTCGTACTAACCATCTCGGAGCACCTTCGCACGTCGACGTCGAACGAAACCAACCTCTCATCTCCCAGCCCGGCCCTTCGGAGACCCAACGACCGAAAGTAGTCCAAGAATGCAAGAATGCAAGTGGCGGTGAAGTGCGCACCCGGGGGGCGTCGACGAGACGGCCCGGAACCGCGTGCGCGTGCGTCGTGCGTCAAACGACTGATGGCCACTGGCCCACGCTGTAATCTGAATCTGTAATCCCGAACGCGTGGTCGTGGTCTTAGTTCTGACTCGGGACCCCCCTCTCCGCTCGCACCTTGCCACTCCGGGCTACGCGGCGCACGCCCATCCTCCGTACCTGACGCTGTTCAAGTCATCCTCCCATCATCGCCTGCACAGCTAAGCGCTCGTTGCGGTGCAGGTGCCCGCAACGACTTCGGCTCTGACGACGCTCACAGTCAGTGTCGCGTTGGTGTGTCTCGTTCATCTGGATCCCCATCTCATCTCTAGCCGATGCCCATCCCTCGCCACCCGACGGAAAACAAATGTTTCATTAGGCAACATTTGGAGGGGCGCTCACTTTAACGTAGTCTTATTTTTGCATAGCGATCAGTGGACTGGGATGTGACATACCGTGGGGGCCTTACCACGGTTTAGATCGCTGCTCTTTTGGGCGTCCACCCATGGTGCGATATCATTCCACCGGGTCCAGCCAGGTCCTTGGCGTCCCCTTCTATCTTCGTTATGGCTGATCGTTCCTGCGGTCCGATCTGCACTGCCGTCTGCCTATAAACAAGGCGATTGACCAGTGTCCTTGATGTCGCTAACATCTCCCTTTTCTCTTTGTCGTGGTGAGACCACCAACAAATACCCTTCGCAGAGGTCTATATTCCAGATCCCACGCACACACTGCCTACTCTTCCTTAGTATGAATACTTTAGCAGCAGCTTCGACAGCTTATTATTACAATGCCCCCCCGGCCACGGGGGCAGAAACCATGCTTGGACATGGCTATATCGGGCTCACGTTTGGGCCGCACACAGAAACCTTTTTCTCCTCAGTCCTCAAGGTCTCTCCTCGATTTCTCCAAGTAGGATTCTCCGCACCAGGATGGCCGACATCATTCTACATTTCTCCCGTCGACAACCTGGGTGTCTCAGCAAACGCGATGTCCTCGCGTGGGTATCTGATCATGGTTCTAGACTACCGAGCCGACCTGTCGAGGGGCACCATCGTACCACAGGTGCCCTGGTTACCCCAGACCCCTCGGGACATGCGTAAATACGTGACAGACGCCGTTCTTCAACTGCCCATTTTCCTCCGGCAGGACGATGGGTCTATTGGGATGTCGTTGTCAGACGTAGTCCTCGGAAACTTTCGACGACTCGTCGACTCGGTGAGGCAGGTGAACGTTGGTGGTAGAACATCCGTTCATGTTCGCATAAATGTGGGTGTATCGTGTATTGCAGTGTACTTTTCCGGCCCTCACACTGGCACCTGCAGTGGCCTGGTTACAGCGAATGGAAACGTCAATTCCAGACGAGGGATGAAACTCCAAGCCGTAACCCAATTACGGTTGAAAAATTTGTCAGGCATGTTGGTCGCTCCATTGACAAGTTCATGAGTGTGAGTGATCCTCAGCATCCATGTTTCGTATAATTACTTTTCATTAATCGTGCCTTAGGGTGCCGTTTCAGAAGTGCATCAAGGCGATCCTCGGTGGCGCATCGGATTTAACGGGATCACACGCAACGACATCATCCTTGTCGGCGTTGTGCATGTCTCCTCTGGAAGCTGGATGCCTATCATCCAACTCAACCGTCATCTCAACTGAGTCATCAACCGGGGTTTCACACGACCAGCAATCACTTCTCTCCTTCTCTCCCAACATTCTGACGCTTAGAGTGTAGCTATTTATTTAAAGCTATTGGTGCCGTGAAGCACATGTAGCCCTATATTTATTTATTACTACTGTCTTGTTCCCAAGGAACAAGTTTCGTACTGTAACAGTAACAATAAACAATACTTAGACTTAGAGGGTTGCCTATTCTACATTACATTTTACTTTTACTACTTTTCGACGCGTACGCGTACGCGTCAGCATTGCTAATTCGCGTAGCTTAGGTTCATCCATAGATCCATAGCTAATCATTCCCCTCGAGCAGCCCCTAACTAAATATTAATATTGTACTTATCTCGCCATAATCATCCGTACCTGAACTGGTTTGTGAATTTGTAGCCCACTTGCTCACATGCGGTTGACTTGAGCCTGTCCTCAAGGTAAGAACGTGCCAACTTTTTTTAAGAAAAACGCTGGGTCGGGGTTCGGCGTGTTCAGGGTCGCATCGCGCCTAAAGCCGCTAAGCAAGCCAAGCCCCCCTAAATTTCTCCAAGACGCACCCAGCAGGACCTCATGCGGCAACTTCGACTGCGTTTCTAATTGTTACTTTTTTCGTGGGCGTTGCATGTTCCGAACTGGCATACCTCGGGCTCGGTGAACGAATTGCCTTGCCTTGAGCGACTGGTCAGGTCAGAAGGCGTGCGGCGCGGGGGGCGTTTGCTGACGTAACGTGACGCGCAAGTGCAAGTGCCAGTGCAAAAGTACACACGTACGTAATTCGCCGCGGATGATGATGATGATCACAATTTAGCGTCGCAGAACTGTCGCCGGGGACCCGTCGCTGCGGCTGCGGGTGGGCAGCTGGGGAGAGATGGCCATGGTGACGCTCGATGGGCGTTGGGCGTTGCCAGTGGGCAGGGGGATGGGCGCGCGCACAATCTCCGAGTTTCAGCCAATCTTTCACTTTGTTACTGACGAAATTGATGCTCCGCCGGAAGGAGGCTAGACTTGGGGTTCTTGTGGTTCGCCAGGCCGTCGGGAGTTACGCTAACACTCGTTCTAGGTTCTGGGTCTCTTTTCCTGCCAGGGCTGATGCTACCGACTTGATCTCAGATATGCGTACCCTTGGTGCCTCGCCATTGGTTGATCGGATATACCAAGTGCCATCACATGGCTCAGCCCTCTTCTTGCGTCGTCCACTCGTCGGGCACCAACGCAAAATCGGTCCCAGTTGGACACGTCTCCGTCATCCCCCTCTGCTGATTCCAGACCCCGCTCAGACCTGAAATTATTATCCGCCCCACGTCTCTTTCGGGACTCGGCCACTGATTTTCTTCCATCGCTGGCCCCATGATAAGCCCAAACACAGCATCCTGCCCTCGACAGGATATCCCGGCCGGCCATGCTGGTGCTGCATATCCCTTGTCCCCGCCCCTTTCCATGCATTCTCCAGCGCTCCTCTCCTAATTTTATAAAACCCTAAACTACGGCGTCTGGGCTAGGCTGGACGTCCAGCCTTTATCTCCGTCGCGGGCGTTCCCGCTGACCTCGTCAGGTACTGTCCTTGCGCTCGAACGAAGGGCTGGGCTTGCACCCTATTCCGCGTTTGTCTCTTTCACCTCTGCCGAGTGTTCATCGCCGCTATTTCATTCGAGCCATCGCATCCCTCGCTTTCAAAACCCTCACTTCCTAGCCTTCGATCAGCCTATCCCTCTGCGAATCCTCCCTCCCTCTTCTCTACCTTCCCTCTCTCCCCCACCTTCCCCCTTCCGCGGGAATAACACTAATCGTTCGCATCGTGCTATCCATGATGGCACGACGATCAAGCTACCAAATTCGTCCACCACCGAAGGAAGTCTTTCCAGAATCAACGCTCAGCCCTGGTGGCCTGCAGCTCACCACTCTGTTTTGGGATATGGGAATTTTATTTCACCAAGGCTCACATGCCGGTGCTAGGGTTGGCAATAATTTTGAGGTATTTGGTTGTATCACCACCCGTGCGTTTCCCCCCTCTTTCGACTCTCAATAGCGCATGCTAATGATGGACGCTGACCCAGATGTCAGCAATAAGTCTAATGCGGTGAGTACTCAGTTCCCACTTCCTAGTCGCACCTAGACCACTTGCTGACCTATGGGCTCGATTCCAGCCCCCCCATCCCATTTATTGGCGGCGCATCCCTTCTCCCGGGGGTTCCTTCTCACTCTCCAGCCCAATCAATACTTTCACATCAACTGCATATCAAGGTGGAGCCCATCGCATACACGGCCGACATCACACATTTTCTCGAAACCATTCATCTCATGCTCCATCGTCGTCTTCCCATTTGACCGGCGCATCAAGTGATTTTTTTTCACCAGGACGCGTCCATGTACCAATCAAACACGATAGTGATCAGCTGGCATCTTCTGAAAGTGCCCTGCTCCACGCCTCGGAAGCGAGTCTAGGGCCAGTCCAGAACGGTGCCGTACCTGGATCGTCCATTGACAGACCGGGGAGCTATTGCCGCGGGGCTGGGCACCCCAGCGCTCCAATGGGCAGTTCTCCTCCTCCATCCCATAATTGCATCTTCCAGAACGCCACGACACAACCCACGGGACACGATCGGACAGGCGTAGGAGGCAGTCATACCGACAATATCGACGCAAGCGAGATACACAGTGGTGTTTCATTACCAACAAGACAACCGATGGTCCAGCCAATCTGTAAGCGAGGACCAGTCACTGTACTTTGAAATGACAGGCGCTCACGACACATTCAAGCCTAGGCCTGTTAAACCTTCCCTCTATTACGGTTACGGTAGTCTAGCGTGGGAGTGCAGGACAGCGAGGCGGTGATTTGTTGCAACAGTTGTAATTTACGATGCACTGCTGATTTTGCGATTATCATTTCCCCGCTTGCGGAGACAGTTCGTTTCACGCCGCAGAGAATATCATATTCTTTCTTTTAAGAATGTTATCAGGGTGTCACGCGCACGCATCGTTATTTAGCGCGATAAGGGAGTCCCAAGTGGGTGAAATTGCATCGTTGTATGATCAATTTTAGGGCACTTAGAACGGTAATTTCTGGGTCTTCTTCAACACGTTGGATCTCCTTGCCAGCGGTAGCGGCTTGCCCTTGGTACGATACTAAATGCAGAAAACGAGGGAGAAATGTTAAACAAAATGGAAGAAAAAGGAAGCTGGGGGACGTACCGTTTTGAAGCGCTCGACGCGCTTGTCCATGTCACGGAGCAGGATCCTCGTGCGGGTGGCGCGCCGCTCACGCACACGCTCCCACTTGTGACCCTTGAACATCCGTTTCTTCCCAGCGTAAAGGCGTGCGCCGATATCCGCACCCGCAATGCCGCGTTCACGCACAGTGCCGATCCACTCCACGGATCCTGTCCTCCCCCATGCGACCCTGCTGTCCTCCTCTTCCAACCCCTCCTCCTGCGCCGTCTGTGGCCGTATCAATCCACTACTGCTCGAGCTCGCGCTGGCGTTCACCGCTTCTGACGGCACGGGATCTGCCGCGGCGGTGTCGGCGGCGGCGGAAGAAGTAGCAGGAGGTGGAGGTGGAGATGGATTGGTTGTGGCGTTGACGCTGGCGCTGGATGCCAGCACCAGCTGCGCAGCGTCCATTTTGGGGCCTGGAGGAAGAAGATGGAGCGTGTTGGTCGCTCGCGCGTGCTTGATGAGTTCGGCCTGGCGGCGCAGGGAGTACTTCGCAGGCGCCCACCGCCCGGACGTAGGATTCTTGTGTGGAACGAACGGATTGCGAAGCGTGACGATGCTGCTGCTCCGGTCGTGTGCAGTAGCACCTGCAAAGGGTGGGTGGGGTTTTGAGTTGGTTGCCACTGAGGGTGTCGGATGCGGTGGACGGGCCAGCTCGCGTAGGCGAAAGGTTCTGATGGCACGCAAAGACTGGGACTGGGACATCGTGTGAGCAGCAGCGGCAGCGACAAGACGCGACTGGCCTGGGTCGTGCCAAGTCATCAAGTCACGTGTTGGATGTACGTAAAGCGCACTGAGGGTAAAGTCGTGATTAATTACTCTTACTCCGCTACGCTATTCACAAGGCAAGAGAGAGATCATTTAATTTACACTTCATTTACAGCTGCTGCCGCAGAAAGCTTCCGATCATATCTCTCAATCAGCAGCCGCTGCACCCATCCGCGATCCGGAAAACCCCTGTTTCCACGATCGTGCAGGTGCACCGCGAACACCTTTTGCAATCGCTGATCTAAACCCCCTCCCTCTTCAAGCGACCAGCTGCTGGCACCAGTGCTGCTGCTACTGCTGGCATCGTCGGGTTTAAGCGGGTCCGGTAGCCGATTGGGAGGACACGAGTGTCCATCGGAAAAGCAGGACGGTAGGATTTTGAACGGGGGCCACCC
>QFEA01002772.1:0-13260 GCA_003315975.1 Lactifluus echinatus
TGGGCTCGAGGGTCGTGCTTCTCTCCTGGTCAACCTGAGCCATGCACTCAAGAGCAACGCAACTTTCTTCGGGGCAGAGGGGAGGCCGGGAAATATGATAGGTCCGTCCATCTGCTGACCTTTCCGTCTTTCTACTGGAACGTCTATTCCCATCGACCCGTCTGACTTTGAAAGCATGGCACAGACTACCTAGAGTCGGAGTCTATTGCAGACGGATCGACTCGTCGAGTACCTCTCGCCGCCCTCTGGCATATTCTCGTTTCCGGCCTCGCGCCGATCTGGCCAACGGATCGTACGACTCTTGGCGGTGTCCCCTTGGGCGACGTCTGGCCTTGTGATGCACTAAAGGCCCACGCATCAGCAGAGGGAGATGAGCTCGTGCCGTTCCACAAGCTCACAGGCTGGACGACGTACAGCCTCATAGAGCCGATCGAGAAAATATTGGGATGGAAATTTGATGGCCTCGAGGACATGACAGGGCTTCCTGAATATAGAAACGGTGCGTGCATCGCGTGGTTTGCCTCGTGCGCCGCTTGTATGTGGAGCTAGTTTGCTCATGTTCTTCGCTCCTCTGGGCGTGCCTTTTGAAAGGCGGTCTTCTCGTCGATCTGGGTGTCCTCTCCTTGAAACCACAGGCCATCAGTGCGACCTATTACCCCACCGCGTCTTCCCCGATTCCCCGTCTTCCGCCTTCTCACCCGGCCATTGTAGAGTGGCGCGCGTTGACAGTTATTGAACTGTGAGTCATCGCTCGTTTCAAACACGTCTAATGGCTCACACGACCTCCCCATCCCACCTCCAACTCCCTACTCCTGTCGAAAATGACCATCCTCCCATACGCTGCGCGATTTAGGGACCGGATTGCTGACCAGATACGAGCTAAGCTCAATCTGTCAAAGGAACAGCTCACGCTTGCACAGGTGCTTGAGAGCGCGACGTGGAAAGGGGGTCGGGAGATCGCAAAGGAAAAGCGACCGGGGTCAGGTGGACCACCGATTGAGATTGTCAGCGACGGTACTGTGTTTTGAATCTAGATACTTGGAGAGCAAGGCCTGTCATACTTGTCGACGTGGTGTGGTGTATAAGATAGGGATAGTGTATGATCAGCATGATCAGGTGTATTTCGTTTCGATCGCAATTTTATGTGACATCAGAGAATGTGCAGACAGTGTTCAACCCCTGTGTATAGATGATTATACCTGATTGTTCATTCTCTAAAGTAGGTTACAGTGGTGTGTAAAAGTTGTATACGAAAGCGATGGAATAAAAACCAAACAGGAAGCGATCAGTAACGAGCCCGACGTTGCGGATAGTACGCAATCAGTAGCGACGTCGTAGTTCCTTTGCAAGTCTCCACGAAAGGATAAAGGCAATCAAAGCCCATATACCACCGATTCTACAACGCGTTGAGGTTACAAATATCCACTCGATAGGCAGGGGTCGGTAAGAAAAAACTCACCGGAAGATTATCGCGACAGAATTCGGACCTGTGGGAGGGAGCGCAGCTTCCTGGCGTGGTGTCACGAAGGCGGTCGTGGTAGCGTTATCGGTGATGGAAAGAGTAGTCGTGTTAAGACTAGGTGGTGTTTTTCCGGGGTGGTCCCCATGGAGTACAGACTTATGTGGTTCGAGAATGGCGAATATGAACGCAGTCAAGCCGGTAACGAGGAACTGCGGGATGACGACAAAGATGTTGTGTATACCCTAAAGAGCGCAAAAAAGGAGGCGATGAGTCCTTCTCCAGAAAGAGGGAAGAGGGTCCACCAACCAGGATGATTCCTGCCTTCGCACTTAGATTCTCTCGATTAGGTCTGGTCGCTGCTCCATCTTCCTGAATAGAGTCCTCTTCAAGAGCCGCGATATCTGCCCAACTGCGACGCGCATTGGCGTTTCCCATAAGGACGTGTCGATCGCCCTCTCCTTCGATCTCATCGTCGACATTGTCCCAGTCCTCCTCTTCCTCGGGAGCTTCCTGCGTGATCCCGTCACGTCTTGCCACCGCTTCTCCTTCATCATCTCCGTCTGAATCTCCGCCTTGGACCGCGAATAATTCTTCATGTTGTGGTAGTTGTTGGTGCGTGCTGGTATCCGTGAGAAGAATCGATTGGTTATCATCCATGTCGGGTTCCGCAGAATTAGGATCTGGCACCGAGTGGATCGCCTCGGCAAGCTGGTCGGCCTTTTTGTAAGCGGCCTGGGCAAGACCCAGGATATAACAGGGTTAGCGCACCAGTGAGAATGGTATCCATTGCGTAATTGCCCAAGGAAATCCAATGAGGGTCATGAAGATTGTGGCACCGGCGGCGCTGCTGGTAAGGCTGCGGAAGAGGCGCGAGGTTAGCAGAGCCGTCACGATGCGTGGTTGGAAGTTCAGTCTCGCACTCTTGGAATCAACTTACAAGGTGCCGAACATACAAAAAGCAAAAAATAGGTGGGACACGGCCCATAAGGTCGCTAAATGCATTTTGCGTTGCCACCATCGTTTTGGCGGTCTCACATGCATGGGGTTTGATGCTGAGGCAGACGAATCTTCTATAACAAGTGGGGCTAAAAAGTTGGTCGCTAGCGCCAGTATGGAAGCGAATAGTTGCGCGCGTGAGCCCAGTCGTGTGCCCTCTGCATCAATGTCTTCGATGTTTCCTTCGAAGGCGGATACGGGAAGCGATCGCTTGTATAGATCGCTAACGTATAGCGTTGTGTAAAAGAGGATGGGAAACCACGCTAACCATGCGCTGAAACGAGCAGTCGTGAGACGGGCGTTTCAAGACGTGATGGTTTGCGCACAAAAATTGGATTATGCACTACCCTCAACAAAGCTCAATGAGCAGTTCATCCACAAATAAAACCATGGGACGGACAATCTTACGAATCACCGGGGGTAAATTCCGGGCATTGACCCAAAGATCACTTATTTCTTGGCGGAAAGACTTCTTGGTTTGACTGAGAGCAAGTGGTCAATCGGTTTCACGGCCATGGATAGGAAGAATCGGCACACCCCGATGCGACAAGGATCCGCTCCTTTACGGCGGTGATAGTAGTGAGGTGCGTCCCTATGAGAATTGAGGAGCCAACGATGGATAGGACCTCTAACTCCGTTTGCCCAAGGAAAGGCAGCAATGACGGCATGTCAATGCCACCGCTGTCTTGGCATTAGCAAATGGAGGAGTGGCAATGAATCGTGGGTGACACTCACAAAAAAAAACCACCGACACTACCAATGCCCAACATGATTGCAGCCCATGCGTTTCCTTTGGCTTGTTCAGAGCGGGGTAGGGTATCCACGAGAAGGGCGCGATCCACAGCTTGGACTGAGGCGTTTATCAGTGTCTCCGGTCGGACAAAGAGGGGATATGGGGGGTGTACCGGCATTGATGCTGAAGTCAATGCAATATATCGACAAAACAGCAAGCCAGATGGTCAGAACGTTGTTCTGGAATTCTTGTAAGCGTTCGGATCGGGGTAGGAAAGGAGTGATAGATACGGCAGGAGATCCCCATTTAGTGACGATGGACGCAAAAGTACGCGTGAAGCCAAGGAGAATGAGGGCCATAGAGCAGATTGTGACACCTGCCACGATGAACGGCCTCCTGCGGCCAAAGCGGGACTTGGAGTTGTCAGCCATGACACCTGCATGGGAAATCAGCTGAAGTGACGGGGTAGGCAGCGAAACGAGAGTGCTCGGGCTGACCGATGAGGGGTTGGACGATGAGACCAGAGAGGGGGCCAGCGACGAAGACAAGGGCCATTAAGGATTTCGTGAGGCCAAGGGAGATGAGGTATGGAGAGGCTGCACGACTTGCGGGTCATTCCACGCAGAAATGGGTTGAGTTGCTCACCATAGGCCATCTCAATGGACCACATCACTTGCACACCCGCGAGCCCAACCGTGAGGGCCGGAAAACGTGCCCATGGTGGCCCGAGGACTTTAGCAACGCCTATCCATTGTGTGGAGCCGTGCGATGCCGCCTCGTCCGCCATCGGAAGGGCACTGAAGCCCGTCATGGTGTCGATTAACGTGTCGTGTCAGTCGTGTGGTTTGTTGGATTATGGCGCGGTGCCTCATGACGTAAACGTAAGACTAAACTCGGTATGTACGATTAAACAAATGCATGGCACGGAAAGCGAGACAGAGTCCCAAATGAACCAAGACAATCCTGGGTAACCTTCACCATCCGACCAGTCGCCTTTCTCCCGTGGGCCGTCTTTCCCCTCCGCCACCAACAAGAACGGCGACCCAACCAAATACAGCCATCACAAAGCGAATTAACCATGCGGCGTCGGGAGTCACTCCAAGGCCTGTCCTCAGTTGCATCGCAAGAGCCAGGTCAACAGCAGTAGCTGCATTTCCTGAGCGCGCATCAGCGTTCGGGTGTTCGTCGAGCGATACCATATCCCAAGTCGGTTGTAAATTTCCTCCCGCGGGCCCGTCTTCATGGAGCTGAACAGTGCCGGGAACGGGACTGGGGGGTGGGGACGGAGGAAGGGGGACGAGCCAGGGCTTCGCAGTAGTCGGTGACACATCCAAGGACCGTGCAGGAGGTGGCATTGATGCGTTCAGGCTGATGTTGTTGCTGACCGCATCGCCGACCTCGCCACTAACCACGGTAACGCCCAAATCGGAATCGATATCCACAAGTATTTCGACGGGTGGATCAGGTCGCTGAGGGATTCCAGCAGCAACGGCAACACCCAGGCCGGAAACCTTTTCCTGCGTGATGGTGCCTTTTTCATCCGCGTAGCCTGATTCCACGTCTCCATAGGATTCCGTTTGCTTTTCCTGATCCTCATCATGATGAAGGAGCCCTCGGATAAAGTAAATGGCATAGAGTACCGCTGCAACACCGAAGAAAGTGTATATAGCGAGCAGGGAAGTTAGGGTGAGCCTAGTCAAGACGCGTGTAGTATCCCAAGGCGAAGACACGGTGATGGGGGTTGACCCGGACGGCTCCAGGTCTTCAACTGGAGGCGCAGCAACCTCGACATCACCCGTGAACTCAGCCACGGGAGCGCCTTCGATGTCATCCAGGTGCTTTGACCCACCCAACATTTCTCGCAGCCTCTGAACCTCAGGGAATGTTTGACTTTCGTTAGGTTCAAGGGGCACGAGTGCTTTGATTGCATTGCCATCGAGCTGGGAAAGAACGACCTGCTGGCCTTCATCGGAGATCAGATGAACTGAAATTTCGTCGTGGGCAAGGCCAAGAGGATCTAGATCAGATTTCCTAAAAAACATCCATGAAAACAAGGTGAAGGTGAGTAGCAAGATCTGGACGAACTTTGTACGGTCTTCGAATATAGCCTTGACGGCATCTTGAACTTCTGCCGGTTGCGAATATTCACTGTTAACCGTGCATGGAACAGGAATGAGTTGTTGAAAAAAAAAAGACAACCGAACACGTACGACACGGGAAGAATAGGACGAGCGGTAACGACCAGCGCCAAGAGAGAGAAGGAGACGAGTAGCGTGCGTGGCATCGTACACGATGTGGTGCACAAAGGAGGGAAAAGATTACTTTGGGGTTAAGGAATGGCACAAGAACATGCCAACGGGGAGAGTGTTCCGATCGACCCTCACAATAATTAAACAAACACGGGCTGCGCGCGTGCACGGATGGCCCAGGCTCGGCAAGTCACTCGGCCACTGTTCGTTTACGCAATAGTCCACGCGGATTTCGCGTTTCACATTCACATCGAAGGCCTTTTTATTCATTGAGATGTAAAATGAAAGCGACTGAATAACGTACTATAGTTTTAACTTGAGATGAATGACCAGATGACCGTGACCTGAGCCGAGCTATTCCGGATAAGCACGGGCCGGGCCGTTAACTCATCCTCCGTTCTCAGACGGAGCGTCTAACTGTCGTCAGGGCTTGTTGCTTGTCTCTCCCAATTATATCCACAGTCAATTCTACTGCTCGATAGACCCTTCTCTCGCATGACTGATATCCCACTAGTCGTCTCAACTCATTCCTAGAATATACCCTTTTCCCATACAATGGCCAATTCAAGAGAAGCCCTCGTGAGCCGTTTCTACTATATGAACGTAGTTGTCCCCGTCACTGATCCCGATGTTTCTCCAAACTACCAAAGTGGGCTGCTGGACGTGATGAGACAGTCGAAGTGAATCAGCGAGCTCTCATTGACAAGGTCCTAGCGCGCTATTCTGGTGAATTTACGGGTAAGCCTTCTCACTCAAATGCTCTGAGAAAACTTTAGGTACAACTTTGATTAAATACAGTGTTTCGTGAGCTGCTACAGAACTCGGATGACGCAGGAGCGCATTCAGCCGAGATTCGTTTTGAAACCGAAGATCATCTATCCCGAGAGAATCGGAATGGCGAACAGTCCGATGAACACAAACAAGAGGTTCTTCCTGACTTGAAGACAGCACTGGCAAGTGGGCCTCAGCGTTGATGGTCAACTGGCTCTCATTACAACGTCATATAACAGGTCCATCAATGGACATTCAAGAATGACGGCGCACATTTCGGAAAGGAGGATTGGAATCGGCTCAAGAAGATCGGTGTGTGGGCTATTGCAGTAAATTCTACCGCCTTCTCACAGTCGCTTCAGCCGAGGGCAATCCTGACGAGGAAAAGATTGGCGCTTTCGGCGTAGGTACGTTTGAGGGAGTTATTCCAAGTTAATGGTCTCCTTACTCAGAACGTCAACAGGTTTCTACAGCTTGTTTTCAGTTACTGAGGAGCCGTGGGTCACATCTGGAGGTACGCCAATCTCAATTCTGCGGGGCTACATAAATCTTATTGTCCACACCAGGTCAATGGATGAATTTCTATTGGAAGGACAAGAAGGATCAGGTAACTTCATCCCTTTACACGGTATTTTCATCCCATGTGAATGAAATCTTCTCAGTTATTTGCTCGCCGTGGCAATGTACCAGCTTTAGAAGCTGGTGTTGCCGATCCATGGACCACTTTTCAAATGACTCTTAGGGAACCTGCACCCATACCCCCTGCCTTTGATTTCACCCGCTTCCTAGTTTCTTCGATTACATTCATGACGCACCTTTCTCAAGTTAGCGTATACTTTGATGACCAACGACTAGTTCGGTTATCCAAGGGTAGTGGCGTACCAAAGGAGGTCCCGATGTTGAAAGGGCTCAAGAGCTCGAGCCCTGAGGGTATGATGAATGTTAAATCAATCCAGACTATGCGTGAGTTATATTTCGATTCCTTACGAACTTGTCTGCATCTTGTCTTTATTCAGCCCTACACATCGAGGCGGAGGTGGTCCGATGGGTGTACACTGTTGGCCCAGAAAACCCTTCCGCTACCCGTAAGACCGAAACCTTGAAAGCAGTGTCCCATCAAGCCAGCGGTTTCTTCTCATCACTTTTCTCTGGGTTCGGGCCTTCGACTCCAAGGAGAACGCCAACGCCCATACCAGCCACACCCAAGGAGTCGATCAACCTCCTGGAAGCCCATTCGTCTAGCGTCGTCCTGACAATCTTCGCTGCAAATGTCGACGTTCGGCTAAATAAGAAAATGACAGCCGAGCTACTCCGTTCGACAAAGAAGAATCCTCCTAGCCGACTGCGCTACGAGTTGATCTATGTAGGCCCATCCTCGTGACCTATGATAGTGCTATTAATACTCAAAATTTCTCAGACGGGGAAGGACGAGTATGACTCAAGTGTCAAGGCGGAGGAGAAGGCTGCATATGCCACTGGGAGCGTATTTCAAGGGCTTCGGGCCGATCTGGAGGGGTGAGTCGCGTCATTCATGATGAACTCTATATCGACTCTTTCCGCAGAACTGGATCCGCTCGCGTGTTCATTGTAAGCGGTCGTTGCGTCATTTCTGTGGCGAAACTCATTTCCCGAAGGGCCATGCAACGGGGCAAACAACCGGCGTCGGAGGGCATATGGCAGCACGCTTTATTCCGACCGTAGAGCGGGAGTCGATTGACCTTGTGTATGTTCTCATCCACTCGTGTCTCTGCACTGACGGATACGTTCTTCCCATCCAAGCGATCGCAACGTAGCCAGTAAGTGTCCTCCAACTCCTTTTTTTCTCAGTCTAATCCCCCGCCGCAGTATGGAATAAAGAACTCCTCTACGTTGGAGGCTTTCTGGCACGTTTTGCATACGAGGTCGAATTGGGGGCCATCAAGAGACTTTGGGAAGGCGCGGGGGCTGCGAATGGACCAGGTGGACTCCCGGATGAGGAAGTTCAATCATGGCTTCGAGGACGCGCTCTTCATGCGCTTAAGTTCTTCACATTCTATCCGTCAACTCCGTCTCCCGTGGTATCCAGCTCGATGGAATCCTCCTTTTTCACATGCGCGACTACGCACCCATTTTCAATTGTCTCTTCAGAAGGTGTTCGGAGCGCTAGTCTTGTCCATTTCCCTGATCCCGAATTCACTGGTTTTCTCAAGCGTCTGCCTGTAATCTCTGAAGACATCGTTAACGGTGCGAAGACGATGGTTGATACTCTCCGTGCCCGAGGGATGATCAAACCCATAACGTTTCTGGATGTTCTCAATGAGCTTCGTTTGCGACCCCTCTCGGAGGCGGAAGCGGTTGCGTGTCTCAAGTGGTGGATTAGTGTCCACAAGAAAGGAAGCAACCCCAATCTTCTTCAAGGGAGGTCCAAGCTATTAGATGCACTCATAGTAACGATCACTGGGCCCCCAGAGAAGATCATTAAGTTATCGGATGCTAAAACCTTCATAAATTCGAGGACTGGTGGGGCGATTATTCCAACTGAAGGGCCTTTGCCAAGTACTCTACTTCCGACAAGTATCACCAGGTCGTTTGACCCGGATGATCTTGTAGCCGTTTTCCCTTGGAAGCAGTTAGCTATCGTTGATTGGCTCGCGCATGCGACTGATCCAAAAGTGGCTGCTGACAATCCTGAGTATAATATAACACTCTCGGCTCCCTGGGCAGAACGCGTTTTGTTAGTTCTTGCTCGAGCATGGCCAACTCTATCTAAAAGCACTCAAGAAGATGTGGCCAGAATCTTGAGCTCGAAGTCTTGTGTCCCGACATCCGCCGGTCTCAAAGTACCAGATCAAGCTTACTTTTCCAGCGTAAATCTGTTCAAGGATCTTCCCATTGTTACTATGCCATCGGGAGGCGTTGTCAAGGGCGCGCTAGAGAAGGTCTTGCAATTACTTGGTGTACGCAAGCATGTGGAATTGCAAATTATCTTTGATAGGTTTGTCTCTACTGTTCATTGAGGTTGATTCACCAACCTGGTTTGTTAGAATGATCAAAACGGGAGACTGGACTATCTTCGACCTCATCAAATATCTTGTATCCGTTCAATCAACCCTGTCACCACAGGAACTAGAGCGTTTACGACAAACATCGGCGTTCACGAAGGAGGGCGCTAGCAAAGAGCAAGCGGCACAAGCAGGTCGGAAAGTTCAGCGGCACAAGGCCATGGACCTCTATGAGCCAGTTGAAATCTTTCGTGAGCTTGGCCTACCCGTTATTGACTGGGGTGTCGATAATCGATGGAAACCGTCATCCGACGAAGGCGAGTTCTCGTGATGGAACGTGGTTGTTGAGCCCTGGTCACTTACCGATTAGTTAGCCAAGTTCCTTTTTTCTATGGGTTTGAGACGCGCACCTCCCCTGTCGGAAATTCTCAGAATCGCTGCTTCGGAAGATGCTACCGTGCGGGCAAAGGCTCTTACCTTCTTTTTGGACAACTTATCCGTCAAGTACTCTGATTACGATCCCCATAATTACCGAGATCTCGCTTTCGTTCCTGCAATCCGTGGGTCGGAGAAACTGTTGGCAAAACCATTCGATGTAGTATATTGCCCTTATCACAGCTTTCTTCATCTAAACTATGCAAAACAGGTCTTCGCAGCCCCCGAATGGGCAGCGCTAGGTTTTCGTGTGGTTGATCCGTTGCTTCATGACTCAATCGCAAACAAATTGAAACTCATAAATCACCCGCCAACCTCCGAGCTCGTGACTCTCTTGGAGAGGTCTCCGCCAGCCGATGAGGAAACGGCACGCCAGTGGTTTGAGGTTTTGTCTGGTCGTGGTAGGCCCATTCGTCGGTGTATGTTTGAAGCACCTTTACCAATTGGCTTGTAGCGTTCTCACATGCCGAACTACGGAGGCTGTCCGAAATGCCCTTCGTACCTGTCAAGTCCACAGAAAACAAAGGGGTGATCCAAAGATTGCAACCTATCCAGTGCTACTTTTCTAGAACAGGAGGCGCAGATCTTCATTCGAAACTCTTCGCCTTTGTGGATTTTGGTACACGTGCGAATTCGTTCCTGGCCGCCTGCGGTACCAAGCAAGAGCCATCCGTGGAAGAGATCGCACAGATCTTGTTAGTAAATCCACGACATTTCTATACACTCGCCAATGGCCGTGAGAAGTGAGTGTTGGCTAAACTTCACAAACACCGTTTCCAGACGATATTCCATTAGCTACATTTTCGAGCTTCGCAATCTCGCGGTGAACAGGCGACTTCTCACTACGGGAACGATTAATCGCATGAAGCGGTCGAACGTGCTTCTTGGATCGCTCCGTGTCAAGAAAAGCGATGGTAAAGCTTTGATTGAGGGGGATGACGATGATTGGGATTTCCAAGACGATTTGCTTCCACCGTATAAAGTCGCCATCGCAGATGACACGAACGCATATCAACGGTTTGGTGATCGCGTCTTTTGCGCACCACAAGAAGACATCCTAGAAGGTAGAGCCTATTTTTGCGATTTCAACCCTCATGTGGATACTCATTTATTGTCAGAGCTATACCTCTTCTTGGGGTCTCCGCGCCTGAGCACCTTAGTTAGGGAGGATTATAGAACGTCTGGTGAAATACCTTCTTCAGCGATGGGTGCCGATACTAGACATCTGATTCTGGAACGACTCCCACTCTTCCTTCACGAGCACCCCCAATCTCGTACCAAAGTCTCGTTCAACTGGCTGAATGAAGAGAAGAACTTCATCGTGAAGGTCTTTGGGAAGCTTGTGGTCACTAAGTCCTTGCACCATGGTGACATCCGCTGTTCTGAGAGTCATGAAGCATCCGCAGTCGCTAAACGTGAAGGCAGAGGCCCGATTGAACTCTGGCTTGCTGGAAATACGCAAGTGGATATGTATGAGTGAGTGTAAAGAAGAGTCATATGATTTCGTTCTTTGATGATCCGTAGGGTTTCAACCTCATTATGTCGCTTCATCTTCGAGTCGCCCAAAGTCAATGATGCCCTTTTATTCATGACCATCCTCTCGACAGACCTGAAGGCTCTCAAACGACGGGGATATAATGGTGCGTCCTTGTCACTGCTCGTACTCCTCCTCAGATGCCTGATTTTTTTTGGTTTCTCTTCACCAGTCGACAGAATTCTACGACAACAGAAGGCCGAACGCGAAGCTGCTGAAAAGGCAAGGAGGGAGGTAAAGGCTACACTGGTTTCAAATTCAAACGTGATGACGCAAGATACGCAGACGAAGACCCCAGCGGTAAAAACGAATATTCCATCTGCGCCGACTGGAGGAGTAGTAACAGCTCCGGGTCCGCCCCCACCAACGAATATTGGCCTTGAACAAATTTTGAAACGCCCGACTTCAGCAATCAATGAACTTGGACGCCTTCTACGCTCACATCGTTCAGATATACCCTCATCTCGGCCGGCTTCCCCTCCCAGTAGCGAAAACGTGTTACCACCATCGGATTCAGGCCCTTCCAAGCGAGGGGCGTCGCCGCCGCCATACTCGTCGATGCCTGCAAGCGTGTCCTCGACGACAAACATCGGGCCGTCAAGACAACTTGTTCGTTCTCCCAACTCGGGACCCACCGTCACTCCGCTGAGTAACATCGGTACGTCCTGCAAATTCGATTCGTTGAGGTCTCACCTCTCATACACCGTCCTCAACCAGCCAACAATATTGACATGGCGATCAAGGCATGTGCGCCCGAGAGGAGCAATCTACTACGGAACCGAGAAGAAATGCAGATTGTGAAGGAGTCATTGGACGGGGGATACTGCGATGTTTCTGGTCGGGTGGGAGACTTAGATCTAGTCGGCATGTATTCGATGTTGCTATTTAATTTTCTTTCATTCGCTAACAACACTACGTAGGTTCTATGGGTGGTGTGAAGGTTTTTGCGGCGCATGGTACGTTTTCTCCGCTGGCCTCAATGATCGGGCACCGATACCTCATTCATAGATCTTCCGGAGCGTGAGATGCTCATTCAACGCAAACATGATGTGCTTGCCCGCTTCCTTTATGTCCTCAATCCCCTGGTCGCAATTTACAAGATTCCGCAAAGCAGTTTGAACGTCTTCGCTGACAAGGAAGGGCAACTTGTCGCTTTTAATAGGGGCGGGAGTTTATTCATGAATTTACGATATTTTGAAGCCTGGCGTACGTTTCTGGATTGCCGTGCATCACCCCGTCTTTGATCTTATTTATATCTGTTAGACGATCACGATGTCCAGCGTGGTGATTTTAGCAAAGCCTATATTTCCTGGTACGAGCTCCCAACGTTTCGCTTGCTGATCCTGATGCCCCACCAGGTATTTCACATTGGCGCACGAGATTGCCCATAACCTTGTTCACCCTCACAACTCTGAGCATGAGTTTTACTTCTCTGTCATTTGCGAGACATATCTCGTATCGCTGAGCCGGTTATTGCCTTCTGCATGACGTTTTTCGCGACAGTAGCGGTAGATCACTGTGTGACTGGACGGAACCATCTCCTGTATATATCTCATGATCAAGGACAGAGTCTGGAATCTGGAATACAATGTAATACAAGCAGGTTCATTGGGTTGGACGCACATAGCAACTTCCGGGAGGGTCCCCACCGGAGGACCACGAGTAAAGCTCAGGGTCAACACTAGGCGCTACCCCCACTCCATAACACCCACACCTTTACATATCAAAGACACCGTTACCTTACACTCCAACCTAGAACTGTACACGGGGAGCGCGTTGCATTTGACGTGCTGCGCCACATAAATGCGAATTTAAAAAAAAATCTCAGGACCTCCGGCCTTTGACGTTGGCGCAATGACATCTCCTTATTTTCCGTGCGACGAATTGTGCGTTCGAATCCAAACCTTTGCCGGCCATGTCCTTGGACTCGCAAACCCATGACAGTACCCAGGCACAGCACAGTTCGTTGTTAGTGATAGCTCAAACTTCGACATCCACGGGCTTTTTGCGTGTGTATGCACGCTCACACGACATCACCCGCTCGAGTGTTCGAGTCACTCAGGCTGGTGTTCCTTAGTGACGAGGGCTGCAAGCTAGCG